>JANKKB010030142.1:32930-56845 GCA_026225775.1 Bursera palmeri
CATTAAAAGTCTATAAGTCTATAAAAGTCATTCAGTTATAAAAAGTCTTTAAAAGTCTTAATTGAATACACCCTCCTTACTCTTCATACTTTGTTACTGGGGATAAAATAGTAAAGTCATTACTATATGGGGATCAAACAAACGTCGACTAAAAGAAATGAATTGATAAGATATTTCTTAAAAATTTAAAGATGGCAGAAGAGATAAAGAACAAAAGTCTCATCTAAGTTTTAGGGTCAATGATATTTACTCAAGAGTTTACTAACTTCGCCCGTTATTATTATCTAACTATTTACTTTAACAGAAAAAACTTAAATTTAATCAAATTATGTTATGTCACTATTAATTTATATGAAAATATTAATAAATTATGAAGGTTCCCTTGATGGGCATTTTAGAACCAATAGGTGGTTGACCACACAAAGTGAAGCGGGTAAGCGGGTTTAAGCAACTTTTAATCGGTTGAAACTAGAAATATACCTTTAATTTCTTGTTCTAAGCTTTCCAAACACAAATGACTTCTCAGATTTATCTCTTTTTCTCTAAAAACTACACGGGTGGGCGTGTTTGAATGTACAACTCTTGTACACATAAAATCGAGAGACTTATGATGAAGGTATGGTGAGATGAGGTTGAGAGAACATTTCTTTCTTTCAATTTTTCTCTCAACCAAATGCAAGAGTGTGTGAATGAGAGTTCAAGTCACGGCATGACCTTCAAAAGAGTAGAATAAGTAATAAATGTGTATGCAAGGGTTAAAATGGACATTTCCAAAAAATCCTAGTATATATTATTTACATGTAATTGTTATTTATGCCCTTCAAACATTTTGAAAAATATGAGCAAATGGCATGGGCAGTTGGGAGATTTTAGTCCACTAAAAATATAAAATCCTAATATCTATTATATAGTACAAATGAGCCCCTTGTTTTTTAAAGTAAAAACCCAAGCCCAAATGTGATTTACATAAGAGCCCATGGGCCATTTTTTCCTTAAACCCATTTTTTTTAATATTTGAAATAAGCCCAAGCATAGTGAGTCCAACCCATTATACTATTAAGCCCAACACACACATATTACAATGTACACCATACAAAACTATAATTTAATCCAAGTACAATATCAAATAGGTTTCATTAAAATCTAATTTTCTCTTTGAGTCTTTAAATTATAGTTAAAGAGAATCAATAGTAATCCAAGAGACTTTTTAGATATATTTAATTACAAGCTCCCATGGATCAGATCTGATACCTCTTTTATCTCATAAAGATAGTAGACATAATCTGTTAACTTTAGTTCACTCTACTATAGACCCAAAATTGCATTCTTGAATTATATATTTTAATTATAATAAAACTTAATATTTTTACTGGTTAAAATATAACTAAGAGTTTTAAGTAACAAAATTACATATATAGATATCTTATAGGACACCTATAAAAGAAGTTGAGTTACATAGACCATTTTACCCCTCCAATTATATTTTAATATTTAAGACCAGTTTTATATCTAATGAATAAACTAGTTTAATGAGCTTACTTCATTAAAGACTCAGCCAAAATTCATCATTTAAGACCTAGCAAAACCATCAATATCAAGATATTCTTAAAACTTACGTAGTTATGAATTCCATATCTATGGAATTGTGTTCTCTATATCGCATAACATACAGTTCCAACTAGTCAAGGTATGTGACTTATACAAATAAAATGTCTCACTTTCTATTCTAATTAAAGACTATTATAATCTAGAGGTACACTACCTACTTAGGATTAAGGTAAGTATATATAAGTTATTCTAGTATGAAGTTTATATTTGTTGTAAGGGTAATTAAACTGAACAATAAACTTAACATGGTCTTTGTTCAATGTATACATTATACATAAGTGTATTTGCTCTAATATTTCTATTTTAATGATTCAAGACTCATCATCCTCAAAGAAGCAACCGACACAACAAACTTATCTATACAAGGAGTCAAACTCTGTTTATGGGCTGTGAACTAAATTAGAGCTATAATTAAGTTTTGAATCTTTCATCATTAATATTTAAATAGAGATTAATAGAGACACTATAGATTTGTGACAAAAATAATAGTTATTTATTCACATCATAGTTTACATCTGCAAAATATGTCTTACTCTAAGGGTATAAATTTAAGAAATTATTGACTTCTTATATTGAATTAAATTATTAAATATTAATAATAGATAAAGATCGATACTAATGATTGGTGGAAAAGTTAATATATTTGTCTCATACTCGACCTGATATTACTTTTACGGTGAGTGTTGTGAGCCAATATATGTATTCTCCTCATGAGACACATTTGAATGCAGCATATAGGATTCTCAGATATTTAAAGCGCACGCCAGACAAAGGGTTGTTATTTAAGAAGAATCACAATATGACTATTAAAGCTTTTACTGATACTAACTGGACAGCAAGTGTTTATGATAAAAAATCAACTTCTGGATATTGTACTTTTGTAGGAGGAAATCTTATGACTTGGAGGAGTAAAAAACATAATGTGGTTGCTAGAAGTAGTGCTGAGGCTGAATTTCGCTCTATTGCACAAGGAATATGTGAACTTCTTTGGATAAAGAAACTTCTTGATGAGTTAAAAATTCAATAGGAACAGCCTATAAAACTGTACTCTGGATAATAAAGCTGCTATAAGTATCTCTCATAATCCAGTACAGTATGACAGGACTAAACATATTGAAATTGATCGGCATTTTATCAAAGAGAAGTTAGATGAGGGAATACTATGCATTCCTTTTGTTCCTCCCAGACAACAGACTGCTGACATTCTTACAAAGAGTCTTCACTCATCACAATTTGAGTTCTTTGTTGGCAAGCTGAGAATGTTGGATATCTATGGTCCAACTTGAAGAGGAGTGTTGGAATAGAGAGATTGATTACTTAGATTGGTCATTAACAGATTGTGATTATCCTTGATTGATGCAGTAGATTTCTAAGATTAATTAGAATTTATTTCTTTCATTTTTAATCTATTATAAAGTGTATAAATACTCATGTAGTATTGTTCAATTTATACAAGAAATATTTCTACTATTCTTTTCTCATACACATGTATGGGTGTATTTGCCAAATCTCTTGTCACAAGGGATGCGGGTGTCAAGACCCAAAGTAGTAGGGGGCCAAGTAATTATCACCGGTAGTCGTGATTCACGTTGAATCATCGAAAAGTCGATTGACAGTGAATCACAATGAACGGTGACAACAACATGATCGTCTCATTGAGAGGAAGAAGATTGCACCGATGTCGATGGCTGGGGTCACTTGGAACAATAGATCGGTGATCGACGTAGGCAAAACTTTCACGATAGATCACCAGTGATCCAGACGTAGGACGACAAATCAGAGACCACTGTTGGAACCATCTGGCGGGAGGAACAAAGCCCCACCAGTGTTGGAGGCTGGTGACATCGGAAATGCCTAGCTGAAAAACGACGCAGGTGAACATCCCGGCTAGATCTACAATGATACAGACTGTTTTCGTTGAAACGGTGGCCACCATCGGAACCAGGAGGCTGAGAGGGTTTCATCGCCACCCTTCTCATTGTCTAACTCATGGGGAAATAAAAGATCATCGACGTCGTAGTGATGGTGATTTCCAGTAAACAAGGGTATTTGTGCAGGTTTTCTGAACGTCCTGAGTCACTATGTTATTTATATAATATTTGGAATTGAAGGTCCAAATATAAATTTTCAAACCTTCAACATTCACTAATCTAGTTCTGGAAGTCTCTGCATCTCAAAAACAACCCATCCTTATCTAATTCACTATCACATGATCCTCAAAATACAAATATCAGACACTAAGACAAAAAATCCATTTGGCCATGTCAAATTTTTTTAGTCCCAAATCCAGAAAATTTTCAAATTTATCCGTAACGTCTAAATACGTACGTACACACTGTCATTACATACGTCTCATCCAATACAGGTCGAAAATACGTAATTCACTATTTCAAGTTTAAAATCTTTCACTTACACCCCTAAAACACTGTTTCAAAAATCCAGGTTACTACACTCAAAACTGTCCACTAAAAAATAAACTTTAGGATTGATGTCATTAGCGTAGATATGCAGGTGGAGGACGATATCACGAGCACGGAGATACAGGGGGAGATTAGGGCAGAGATGGAGAAGTTGAAGGAATCGATGTACATTCCTCAGCACACAGACACTGGTCATCTGATCCGAGATGACGACATGATGTACTACACGGAGACTGAGATTGCAATGGTAATTGATGTCTATTAATTAGAAGTTAACATTATTCATATTAAAATTCATTCATTATGACCTACAATCATACTTTAATGTAGGATATTAGTGGTCCTTGTATATTAGAAAACAATGTTGACGTTAATGTTGACCCATCCGTCGATGTTACCACTTCATGCCAATAGCTAGTTTCTCCATATATTGCAGTTCGTTGACCTAAGAAAAAACGAAAGGTCGTCAATGACAGGGGCATAAATTACGATAAATGGCAAGCCAAAGATAACAAGTACTTGGATTTAGGTACTTGTGAAATATCGACTTCCTGGTTTTACTATTTGGAGACTCATAGAGCATGGTTGGCAGACGATGTGAGTATATTACTTAGTTCATATATCTTACTTTACTTTTTGCTTACTTTCAGTTACCTCAGCATTGAATTGTACAATTGACAAGGAAATGTTATCTCATTTGTAGCATATCTATGTGTGGCTATGCATGACTCGCGTGAAGCAATAAAAGAATCCCATGTAGTGGCGAACAAGGAAATCATTCGTGGACTGCTACTTCTACGTACATATTCCTTGACTCATTTCATGAATCTATTTCTTCTTTATCGGGACAACTTATTATGTGAATGACTAACTTTGATTTATGTTTGTAGGCATGGTTGATATGTTTTTGGAAAGGCAGCCGAAACGAATTGAGTACGGTATTGCTTCCAAAGGAGATTGTAAGCTATGTTGAGGGTTCTTCTCCTAAAGATACAATGTCATGGGATGACGTTGATTAGGTAATTAACGTATCTTTCATTTATACATAGATATGGATAAAATTTAAAATTTTAAGTTATTGGAGCTAACAGCATATGTTTGTTATTATCGGTATTTTTCCCTGTCAATACCTGAGCATACTAGGTCATTGCAGCTGCAAATCTAATCGACTGATCAATAACCATATATGACTCATTGGTTTCAAACAAGTCCATTTCAATTCGGATGTGATACATTGCTGAGACATTGCCATATCTATTACACCAAATAGTGTTCAGGACTCGGTGACCCAAGTTATCCACCTCCTTCAAACCGTTCACTGTCAGACATATGATAGAGGTCCCATAACAACCAACAAAGTCTAGTGCATATGGCCTATACACATGCGAGTTTTTTGAGTTCCTTACCCATAACATATCCCTTAAATCCTTGGCAGATGTGTCAGTCAAGGTGTTAAGGAGAAACATAGCAGTGGAGCTTTGGAGTAGCGGAGAAAACAAAAAGAAGGAATTGAATGTCGATAGCCAGAGTCAACCAGATGATGGGGTGGTATTCGAGGGTTAATAGCAATATTGGATTTTTTTGTGTAATGTTATGTACACAAAACTATTGTATATAAGATTTGATATTTGGCATATATAGTTATAAGCAATTGTAAAATTTAAACTGCTAGTGTATAATGTATTCTTTTATATTCATTGTATTTGAATGATAATACTCCATGAGTTTTTAATGTTAATGATGTTCTATATGAACGTAAAAAGCAAATGAACCAACAGATGTTTAATATAAAACCAAAAGCATCCAACAAAACTATATGGGCAACAAGCAAATGAATAAAAGAAAGTACTTACATAAGTATCATATGGTTAATTGTCTACATATAGGCAATAAGAAAGGACAAACAACATTTTTAACACTTTTTGATCTCATGGTGCAGATAGGAAATGTCGTAGGTAATTTTAACGCACATGTATCTAGTTCAAACCCAAGTCTTGCATATAACAATTTGACCAACTGATCATATCGAGTATCATTGAGATTGTTATTCTATTAACTAATCAATCCATGTATTTAAGATCACCATTTGGTTCTGTTTCTCAACGATCGCCATAATGCACAAGAAAACAAACATCTTCCATGATCTCATAAATCCAATTGCAAAATATAAGACTACCTGAGACAACAAAAGTTTGACATATAATTGAAGGTACATATCGGGCATATGGAGTTTGACTGCATGGTCTTTCAATCAGAACAACAGATGGGGAACACCAAACATCCAAAGGTACTTCGTTGCAAACATTCTTACAATCCAAAGGTCCATACCACAAGTCTGTGCAGTCCAATGGTCCAAAATCTACTTTCAAGTTGATTTTCTAGATTTCGGACTGCATGGTCCAAAATCCAAAATCCACTTTCAAGTTATTTTTCTGGATTTTGGACCGTTGGATGTGTGGCCCAGACTGTTGGACCATACAGTCCTTGTGGTTCGGACTGCATGAACCGCACAGTCCAATAGTCCAAAATCCACTTTCAAGTTAACCTTCTGGATTTTGGACTATTGGACTGTTGGACCATGTGGTCCGTGGGATCATGCATTTTTTTATCATTTTTCAACGAGTCATGCAGTTTTCTAGCAGCCACACCACAGATCCGGTAACAAACACAACAAATCTGGCATACTAACGTCATTTCAACTAATTTAAACACATTTTCAAATTTAACTTTTTAAAGACATTTCAACTAATTTAAATACAAAATCAACCAAAAATATGAAAGCAAATAATGAAGGGGGAGGGGGGGTACTTGTCTACATCGGCAGAAAAGTTGTTAGAGTAACAAAGAGAGTTGTCGAAAAATGGATCGGAGTTAGAGAGAGAGGTGTAAGGAGTAAGGGTAAAGATAGATGAGTATGTTTAGAAAGAAGATGAGGGTAATTTTGTCTCTCACGTGTTCTTTGGATATGGACTTAAAAAAAGTTATCTTGTTTGGCTATTTTTGCATGGAATCCCTTAATTGGGGATATTTCTTTTAAGTTCCCCTTATTAAAGGATTTTGATGTAAAACTAGGCTTATATAAAGTTTTTAGGCTAATGATTACGTACGACAACAGGGCAGCGACACACTGACGATTTAACATTCAGCCACAAACGATTTCAAAGAGAAACAACACATAAAAAACCGATCAAAATCATAGCTTACAGAATCTTGTCAAAGCTGTTTCTTTCACCACAATAGAATCGTTTCCTTCCACACATGCAATAGAGTCATCATGTTCCAAAAAACAAAAATAGATACAAGAAGCTTGAGAACCATAGGAATTATTTCCTTCCACGTGCAATAGAGTCATACTGTTCCGAAATAAAAATATACATACAAGCTTGAGAACCAGTCTAATTTGAATCACAAAGCATTACTCATCTTTCCTTCCTGCTTCCACATTTCAAATCAAACCAAGTTGCATTCATGAAGTCCCAACCTTTCTACGATATAATTATCATGTGCTTACAACACAACAATTCTTAGTCCATGATCAGACTTCGAGGTGAGGTGGGTGGCTTCCTTCCCGAGCAGAAGATATAGAAATGGATCTTTCTACTTGCCAGAAACATAATTATTTCTTCCATGTCAGGCAGTGAATAGATACTTTTGTAAACTATAAATCAAGGTTACTGTACTAAACAAAAGGGTCTCCAACACTAGCCACTTTTAATTCTACACCTACTAGACCACATTACATTGGAATGAGATCGAACTTATTTTATGTTATCTTCAAAAAAAAAAAAAAATCACTGATTTGACATTATTCTATCCATATGAACAGTCTAAAAATCCTACATTAATTGATTATGTTGATGTATTATACTTATTGATCCCCATAAAATTTGGTTGCTATTTTTTACTTGAAATGGAACTAGTGTTTCATGGCAATCCAAAGAACAAATTGTCGTTGCTGCATATATCAAATCATTTTGAAATCTTTGCACTTCATAAAATCAGTTAAGAATGTATATGATTATGATTTGTTATCTAATATATACAAAGTTCATGTAAGTGATCTTCTATTATAGATTCTCCGATAATTATATATGAAGATAATGTAACTTACAGTTCATATAAGTTATTTCTATTAATTATATATGAAAATAATACAACTTGTATTACTCAAGTCAAAACGTGATATATTAAAGGAGAAAAAATTAAGCAGGTTTCATTAAACTTTTCTCCGCATGAACTATAGGAAAGTTGAAAAATTGATGTTAAACATATTTGTTTTAGTTGATGTTAAACATATTTGTTTAGTTATAATTTTACAAATACTTTAAGAAAGCTGAAAAATTGATGTTAAACATATTTGTTTTAGTTAAAATTTTACAATTTTGTTCACTAAAACTTTACTGATATCAACATTTGAGATGTTGATATCAAACTTGGTATTGATCACCAATTTATAGCTAATTGGGTATTATATTTCTTTGCTTTAAATTTTGTACCACAAGACTTTTCTTTAACAAAATTAAATAATTATTTTAAGTGGCAAAATCCAATTAAGGGTATTAGAAAATTTTAATTGTATTAGAAAATTATAGTAGATTTCTACCTCATTAAGCAAGTTAGGCCTCAGCCAAGTGGCTTGGTACTACGTCAAATTGTGATTGGTTGATCGTGAGGCAAATGTGGGTACTATGTCATATTGTTATTGGTTGATGGTGAGGCAAATGCATAGGATTGGCTTGTAAATTGGCGGCTTTTCATTTGCTAGTAATCCTTCTCTTCCCTCTACTTATGGCCTTTTGGCTAGGTCTTAGTGCAGAGAAAAATAAAGAGACAAGACATAGCAACACAAGAGTATAAGTTTCATGAACCAGTCTCCCCGAATGAGGAGAATGAAGTTACAATAATCTACTAACTATTATAGGTCGATAATGTTTAATAGCCCTGCACCATTGAGCTGCCCCGAATGAAAAAACTGACATTATTCCCTTACGTTTGAAACAAACCACACCTAATCGACGCTAAAATGACAAAAGATGTAATTCATAATAGCCTAATAATTAATGACACCGAAAGGTCAAATATCTAAATAGGTAATGCTCTCGTCAATCCTGATTAGATAATTGTATAAAATAACTAAACTTAGAGGTTGAATTGATAAATAACAATAAATTAAAATCTTTTATTTATCTAACCAAATCATTCACTACATTGATCCATTGACACTGTTAATCTATAACAGATCAACGGACTAACCAAATTAACCCATTCAAAGCTAAAGGTGTCAACAAACTAATATCTACATGCTAAAAATTTGACTAGATAAATCAAAAATTTTAATTTCTTAGATATTTTTTAATTCGCCTCCTTGAATTTTATTGTTTCTACAAATCTCTCATTCTGATTGGAATTTATTGTTAAGGTATAATGGTATTTCTCATGTCAACAAATATATTTTATGATGCCTCCATCGATGAAGCAATTATGTTGGATACAACTGAAGTGACTATAACCAGAAGAAAGGCAACATAATAAACAAGAAGCCACAAACTTACATGCCTATCCATGCAGCTTGCAGTTGCTTCCCACAACGTCAATTTACAAAGCCAAACAAGGGAACTGTTAAAACTTCGTCCCAGAATAGTATCTAACATCCATTCAAAAGCAATGTCAGCCGGCTCGTGATCTTAAGTTAAAATCCCTTCTGGATTCGCACTTCATCTTTATCCATATCACTGACGATTGAACATTGATATAGCATTTGTTCTCAGTAACACGAGTGCTAGGGTCAGTTCAACCCAGTCTACCAGCTAAGCAAAAAACGAGACCAAGATGTAGCACCCTCATTAATACCATCTAAAAGCAAATTTGATAACTATTTAATATTTACTTTTTCCATCTTTCCCAAAGGATAATGGGAGTTACTGGAGAAGCACTATTTTTTTCCTTGAAGATCAAAGAACAGAAAACAAGGAACACTCAAAAAGTTGACGCCAAAAAGTACAATTTGTTGTCACAAAAATTTCAAGAATACCGAAGACGAACATATTAATAACTACCTTTGCTAATGAATTCTTGGATGTTTGACTTGTAAAATTGATTAAAGCACCGGAGCACCAGAAGTTCCGGTACCAATCAAGTTATGGATGACTTGCAAACTGGGCAAGATGGTCTTCTTCTGAGCCATGGATCAATACACTGCCACAACAAAGCAGAACGCTAAAATACTGCATAACCTACCTATACTACTAGAAAGGGCTTAAAATTGTGTAGATGATATCTTACAGCTTTGTGAAATTTGTGCAAGCAAGGAAGGTGGCGTATGGTTTCTCCAATAGCTGGGGTGTCAAGGCAAACTGCGCATGCTTCTTCAAAGTTCTCAGTCTGTAAAAACAAAGAGAGTGAAAGTCAATAATTGGCAAACCAATCTAACGACCCAATGAATAGACAGATACTCCTCTCCCAAAATGGAAGAGGAAAAGACCACCTAGTATAATTAAATGGGTTCCCAACTTGTACACAAACGATTATTACCTGTACTGTGGACAGCGGCAAACTATTAATCTGATTGTCAGATGCACCATGTTGGTTATTATTGTCATCAAGAGCCAACAACATCTCATAATCATTTCTGCAAGTCAACATAAAGAGGCAAAATATAACTTTCGTATTTCACTTCTTAGTCCATAACTTGCTAAAGAAAGGCATTGAATTACTTGAGATGTTTTCACTTTATCACATTGTGGCTTTGTTCATAAATGTTTTCCTACTTTCAGTTCATAAAAGGATATAACACATCCAAAAGAAAAACTAAAACCAAAAATAAAACAACATAAAATGCAGCCCAAAAATGGATAATCAAACTTTCATGATCCAGTTCAACCAGAGCAATGCATATTTTAGAGTTTTGGGTATTAATGTTTGAGCTCCTATGGTATATGCACTCCATCAAGAGGTGGCAAACAACAGTTTAAGCGAAAATAGCCAGACCAGAAGCAAACAAGTGTATCCTACCCAAAAAGTTTCAAGCCATCAGAATAAGGAGCAAGGAGGTTGAAAACCTTTTCTAGTAAAATATTATATTCTGCATGCAGAACAGGATAAAACCAAATAGCAGATAGAAACAAAAGACCTACCACCTACAAAATATATGATAGGCTGTGAATTAAGACATATCTCCAGACTGTAATAAAACTCAAAAATCATCTTCAATGACACATTCTGAATATTTCAAACATCACAAAGATTCATTCTACAACAGTATTTTTAGAATGAAACAGCAATGGTTTGAAGTGATGTGGAGTAACCCTCCAAATCCCCCATACCATTTACAAGGCAAATTATAAACCCTACCCCTCACTATTTCACAATTCATCATAACTTCAAAACGAAAAGATAATGCTCAAAATGGAGACGCTTCTTCCTTCTCCAGTTTTTTATTGAACCTCAACCAAATAATTTATAAAAGAATTTATGGTTAGAGAAAGAGGAATCCACACAAGGACAGCTTACGCATCTTTAGATATTGGGGTTCTTTTGCAATGGCTTTGAGGTTTGATTTTGGTGATTTGGTACAAGAATTTATGAATAAATATTTACTTTATTGAGAATTTTTTAATACCACTTGTTGTGAATCAGGTCCTTTGGTGGAATAACTTCAGATTCCCTCCAGGATCCTCCTTTGTGGTAACAATAGAGAAAAAGAAAATAAAGAATAACAACAATAGAAGGATTTTACGTGGAAACTCCAAACTCGGAGAAAAACCATGATTGTCAAAGCAGACAAATCCACTATATGATAATCACATCCACAATCATATAGAATTTAAATCTTCCCAAGACCCCTAACACAATCAAGAGAATTCTCACCCTAGTACTCTCTGTGGAGCACTCAATATTTTCTCATACTGTCCCTGGTGTGGAAAACTCACAACTCTATGTCGTTGTGTTTCTCTATTTGAGAGTTCGTCCTATGGCTCTCCCCCACAAAACTCTTTCCCTCAAAGTACTACATCTTTGTACTTATTGTGTTAGGGGATGCTTGGCTCAAGAATGGCAACTGTATTTATACTTGAGGAGAGTATCAAAAACCTTTGATTGTTTGTCTCCTTATTTTCAAACTAGTTGTTATTGACTTTGTGTCCATGTCCTTATTTTCTTGCTAGCCATTGTTGACTTTGTTTTGTTATTGTCAAACTAGCCGTTAAGCCTATTGTATAAATAAGGCTCAATTGTAACGCATTGAATACACAACTTCGAAATATACATGTTATTCATATCAATTTCTATATAACATATGGGGAAAGGTTAAGTAATTGAATAAGGTATCAAACGAAAGAACATTAGGAAATGAGAAGAGACAACAGAGAAGATATAAAAGGAAGAATCAAGATTACAAGTAGGAAGATAATCTAGACACTTGAGCCTCCAAAACATACCAAGCAGAAAGTGGCAAATAATATCAATGATCATTTAATATTCAAAAATAAAATCTTATGATCATGTCTAATGACTCAAACTCTAATAACAATAAGTTACAGCAACATAGATAGTAACTACCATATAGACTGAACAATTGCCTTGCAGTAACTTAAATATTTCTTTTCCTAACTTAAAATCAAGACAAATATATATATATATATACACACACACACAACCCAACAATAGAAGCCAACCTAAACTACTTAAGGCACTAGTCTTTTGACCAAAAGAGGCTTTGTGATCGGCACAAAACTTTGAAGACTAGCCTTAATGCAACTGAAAGAATTAGGTTTCACCCAATAATTTTTCTTCTGATTTTAACAATTATAAGTCATATATCCAATACTCAATCTGATTCTAATAAATTTTACTAATTCTTCAATGCATAGGACAATTTCAAGAGCAAACATTAGCTGATAACAGTATATCCTTATGTATAGTATATCCATAAAACTGTTGCATATGGACAAAATTTTAACAATACAAGCCTTAAAAAAAATAGGTTTTTAACTAAATAGAGTGACTGTCCCCAAACTGAAAGTCTTCCAGAAACTATTGCCTAAAATTACAATTTTGGTTCTGTGCAAGTCTAGTAATAAGATAAAAGTGGCATCTTCTTTGGTGCGACTGGTAATGGTATAAAGATTTGCTTGTGGACATATTGAAGGTTGGGGGATGATTATTTGTGTGATAGATTCCCACATTTGCTCAAACTTTGCATCAAAAATTATGCTACCATCAAAGTTCTTGTATTTCTTCTTTCCCTAATTGTAGTTGGAATCTTAAATCTAGAAGGTATTTGAATGAATAAGATATGATAGAATACTCTTCCCTGGTGAGGCTGATTGACAATGTGATTATTGATGAACTAAGGAGAACAATAGACTTTGGAAGCTTCACCCCTATGGTTGCAACACATGCAAATCCTTTTTTGATAAGCTTTGTGAAGAATCCCCCGACAAAGATTATAGAATACTCTTCCCAAGAACATGTGTTTTCCATACCATATCATAACAGTTTCATATGACATGGAAAATACATGTTCCTCCTAATTTCAAGTCTTTGCTTGGAGCCTTGGACATTGGCTTTATGAAAATCCAACACGGCAAAGGTTATTCAGAAATGGTACCCAGCAATGCATTAATCCCCTTCATGGTGTGTTATGTGTAGATAGGATGAAGAGACAGCAGATCATCTCTTCCTTCACTGCCCAGTTGCTTCATCTTATGGTCAAAAGCTTGCAGAGAAGCTAATTTACAATGCACCATTCCAAGTTATTGGACTTCTCTCCTAGCAGAGCATACATAAGCTAGAGGTAGAAGCAAGAAGGCCAAAACTCTTAGGAAGTAAGTGGTGCTAGCTCTCTTTTGGGTGATATGGCACAAAAGAAACAGTAAAATTTTTGAAGGAGCTAAAGGGCATGGACAGTTTGCTATGGAACTGTCAGATTCTTTGCTTCCCTATGGGTTTCAACTTCAAGAGAATTCCATGAAACTTCCTTTTCTTTATTCACCTTAACTGGAATGGGGTTTTAGGCTGATCTAATCCAGAGGTGTTTCTGGTTAGGGGGGCTGTTTTTTTTTGTATAGAAAACATAGATTTTCAAGAATTTTGTATAGTTCCAATCACCCCTCTAAAAGAGAGAGTTGATTTCAACAGTGGCCTTCTAATGCACTCTTTTATTTCCCTTTTCCACTCATGTTTAGAAAGTTCTAGTTTTATTTACCATCAAAAAGATAAAAGTGAAATCTTCTCTATACATATATTTGTATGAACGTAGTAGATGTTTAATATCAACAAAGCAATTTGGTTTTAAAGTTCGAGCATTTTAGCAAGAAGTGGCTGCCCTCAATATTAGAATGTGCACTTCAATGCATGGCAGCCTGAGATTTTTGCCACTTCAGAAAATGATCCCTCCCAAATAATAATGCAACATCCAAAATGGCTGGGCACAAAACATAAGTTATTAACAAATAGAGGAAAATATTACTCATTGAAATCACGTTGAAGCTGAGAGATGTGTCTAGCCGTTCCCATATCGCTAAGATCCCCAACTGCAGCTTCCAATGCTTCCAATATATCAATTCTCTGCACGAGAAAGAAATATATCAGTTTTTAACTTATGTGCCTCCAATCCTTTAAGACACAATGCATATTATGTTGCTATTCAACTTCTACACACCCCACCCAAAAAAAAAAATAATATTAATAATAATAGTAGTAAACAGCGGAACCAAAAACATGTACCCCTTCTTGGCCAAAAGGTCAGCATACATTACTCAACTATGGATCCCTGTGACCACTAAATAACCAGTAGTAAACAGCAGAAAGGTGGTGAAAGAGTTAGTTTCATGATCAGCGGAACAGCTATTCCGCCGTGAACTAGTTCATACAGCCATATTCAAATAATAATAACATCGGTAAAAAAAATTTTTAAGAAACAGAAATGGAAATCACACAAACAGGTATAGTCTAAATCAAGAAAATTTTCTGATTCAACACTTCAGGAGTAACAACTTCAATAACCATTAGCAGGATTCAAGTTGGCAGACAGCAGAAGGGCGTGCATATGAAGTTTTTTTAGAAATACTCACCCCAGGATAGAAGAATAAATAGTTCAACCGCAAACAAGCAAAAATACTAGTTTTCTTTTTGTATGTGACTTGTCCACCATAATTAGGCATTATATTTTAACTCTGGGAACACAGTTTAACTGAAAAAATAACAGAGAGAGAGAGAGAGAACCAAATCAATCATTTGCCCAAACCACATATACAAAGATTTCTTTAGCATGTATGGATTTATTTATGAGAACTGCTTAAACTATGTGAGAGGGTTTTAATAACATAAATATCAGCTAAACTAACATCATTTTCCCTAGAGTTATATTTTTAAGACAACTTATGAGTCCTCAACTTCTGACGTTAATTGAAAAAATCTGCGAAAGATCAGATGAAGTCAGTAAAATATCTTACCTGTCTTCACCATTGAGTTAATCCCAAACTACACTGTTATCTTCAACCAATAACTACAAGGATTGTTCTTTTGAGTTACAGTAGCACCATTTGGCATACAAAACTAAAATTAATTGGTTGGTGGCAAGAATCTTGGCTGTAGTTTATAATAATAGTTGGCGGCAGTAATGCTGGCAGAAAGGATGGTGACAGTAGAACCAGAACTAGTGCTTGCAGCGGCGGTGGTAGAGGAACCATGGTGGCGTGGTTTTATAGTAATACTGAAGATAGAAGAAAATGACAGGAGTTTTACTGGTAGTGCAGGAATGCAAGGGACAACACTGATCTGGACCATCTGCTGATGCAGCACTTGGGATGATAACCGTTAGAACAGTAGTCGAAGTAATGATGGCAATGGCATTATGGGGTTTAGTGGCAGCATTTTAGACGCATGGGTGGCAGCAACAAGAGCATTACTTCCAGTAACATTACCCCCGTGACAAAGGTATGAAAGTTTTCAGATATTTCAAGGGAACACATATTAGGCTTCAATTATATAACTGAAACAATAACATTATTTCTAGAATATGTGAAATTCCAACAACTAGAAATTTAATTTTCATACAAAGCAAAACTGGATCAAATAAAATAAAAAAAAAATAAAAAAATAAATCTCAATATTCACCGTAAAGGATTTAAATTGATTTGACAATAAACTTTCAAAGGATCAGAGTAAATCTTCCACATCACAAGGATAAATATGCAAAGATGACAGACAGCATCATCATCTGATTTGAAACATGTATAAACTTTCTGATTACCAATGTGGCCAAACTTTGTCACTGTAGTTCTTGGCTAATGTATGTTACACGTAAATTTTTTTATTTCTTTATTTTGTTTTATTTTATTTTATTGAACTCATCTCTTTCTGGAAAGAAAATTAGTTTACCCAAGCCATCTGATCCTTCCTATTAGAGTGGAAATAATATATTTAAATATCTAATTATATGTGCAAGTAACATCTAGGCTCTCTAAACTTTCAAATGTTGATTCCATTTCAACCATCAGATTGAACAAAGGGAAGAAGGGAAACATAACAAGAGAAACACAGAGAGGGGACCCAAAAAGTAATGAAAAAAATTATACCATGTCCAAATCCATGTCCAATGGAAACTGCAAGTTTCTTGCTCTGGATGGTGCTGCACGAGATCGATTGATAAAACGACTCCTCAACTGTGTCACTCCACTAGAAGTATGAAGTCGAGACCGAGCTCCTCTCCTATTTAAAGAATTCTGCAAGAGCCGCGACTGGGGCTGTCTATATGAATGCATTGATGTCGTTCTCTATGCAAAGTAAATAATAACTAAACATTATATGAAGCAATTTGTACCATAATCTATAAGGTTTACATACTGAAAAAACAAAATAGTTCTTCTAGACAATAGCAAACAAATGAAAATACTTCAAAAATAAAGAAATAGATTAACTTTTTAGAACAAAATTCAGTAGCAATACATACTGCACAATATCAATACATAGAAAGAAAGCCACAGAAAGTTTTGAGGAAGCTTGCCTTAAGGATTAAGAATTATAATCTAATATCAACATGAACCCATGAGGTTCTCTAGCTACATGATTAGGTGGTAAAAGTCTTAGTTTACTTCTATTTTAAACATCTTGTTTAGTCTTATAGTTCTCTTAATTTCTGGGTTAAAAGGTGATTCAGATAATTCTCACAATTGCTAAAATTTTCCACAGCAAAAAGTCATGCGTGTAAATTTGGTTTCAGTAGTCTTATTGGTCTTTTACATGTAGTATTAGCTTAGCTTTCACTGGTTAAAACTTTAAATCATATATTGTGTAGATTTTTCAATAGCTTCAAAGCTTTGTTTGAAGATGTGATTAGCAGCTTTCGTACGTGTATGGTGAAATTATTTTTATCTTCCTTCTTTTATTTTTTTTATATCTTATTTAAATCTAATTATTCTGCAATCAGAATTATATTAACAAGAAACCTTTTGTAATAGTGCTGGATTATCATCCTAGTAAAAAATTAGCACTTACGACTTTGGGGGTGAGGGAGGGGGGTTGTGGAAGAGGGGAATTCATTCCGGTAAATCCATACCACCAATCTAACTTCTTTCACCATTTCGCTCTTTTTGGGGGTGGGGGTCTATTGACATATAAAGATCATCAATTGTCAGGTCTACACAATTTGGACATAAATGTAAGAAGCATTACAAACTTATCTTTCTTAAGATCAATGGCCCGAGAAAGCATCTCAATTTTCATCTTTCTGTTACTTTTATTCCTATATTATCAAAATGTGCATGTTAACTTCATACTACTTGAATAGTATGCATGAACAAAGAAATACAAAATGCATGAGAGCCTGCAACAATAGGCAGCTAAAGAAATCCATTCAGCATGACTTTTTTTTTTTTAAATAAATGTGGTACCCATGAAAAGTGCACCCTCCATATGGATTGGGAAAACCTTAAGCCATAGCCTGCAAACATGGCCCTAAGGAAGTAGTGTCAATGGGAGTCGAATCTTTTAGATGTAAAGTATCGTAGGCACTAGAGCTAAGTGACTGTACCACTAAGCCAACCCCTTGGGCTTCATTCAGCTTGACTTTTCTAAGTCACTATTTTGCATCTCTCAGAATAATCAATAATTTAGCAACTAATCATGAAGGATGTCCCTCAAGCATGCATTGTGCATCTTATAAACATCGTCCAATGTGCAGAAAGCTATACAGTGGCATCACACAATATTTTTATACTGGGATAACATTACCTATTGAAACATTTGACTATCTTAACAAAATTTTACAGTCACTACTTTTTGGGGTACAAACAAAAAGTACGCTTGCTTTCGAGTCACATAACTAAGAGGCCCATGGATACGTATTGATGTAGCACCAGTAGAAAAGAAATTTAGGAAATTTAAAATTTCTAATACTTGTCAAGTTTATTTGATGGCTCATCACCAGCCATAGTGGGGAATAGGGCCAGGGGCCGGTAAAAGAAAATCACATGTTTTCTGACTTTTAGCATGGAGGTCAGGAACTTTATGGCAATGAGCATTTATTACTACACAAAAACCACAATGCTTCAAGATAATCAAAAGAATGCAATAAACATTTGCAGTCATGCTCTTAGCAAAATAAAAATAAAGAAATTTTCTTACAGGATGTGACACACGATGATTTTGATAAGAAAAAGGAAGTGCATTCTCCTCTTGTTGCAGCATCCATGCTATGTTCTCATCAATCTGTTAAAAAATGACAAACATGAAAATTGAAAGCATCTGAATGGTTGGATCACATTAAGAAAAAATCTATTACAAGAGAACCAACCTCGTCACCTCCAAATACAGAAGAATCATGATACAACTGTTCTTGGAGTTCTCTAGCCAACATTTCATCCGCTTTTAGTTGTCTAGCCTTGGCATCTGAGTCATCATTGTCAGTGCCACCTATTCCTCTGGAGTTGCTACATCTCATTTCGGGAGACAACTCAATGAATTCATCAATATCCAAAATGCCTTGCTGCTGTTGACTGTGGATTCTGGATGATCTCGACCTCGATGATTCCCCAGATGAACCAAGAAAAACGATATCCGAGTCATCAGGAACTGTTCTAGAGCTTTCACCATGTTTTCTTAAAGTTGATTCATGTTTTCTTTGCCTTTTAGTTAGAGTGTTCGCAACACGACGTGGTTCACTTATTTGATCTGGCTCTAACACAAGTTTGGAAGCTGTTCGAGACACATTCTGGTCTTCCATACCACAGTCTTTTCCACTCAGGTTATCCCTACTTTGTTCTTTAATACTGAAGCATTCGAAATCATCATTTCTCATAGAATGAAGCCCAGTTGCATCACATAATGAACGATCTACCTTCTTTGGTCGATTGCGTGTGCTTCTCCATCCACCTACACCTTCAGAGCATCCCAATGTATCTCCATCAGCTTGGCTGTTTCCATTAACTTCATTACTCATTGCAGAACTGGTGCAGAAATGAAACACGCTTTAGCGTCGAGGACATTAGTTAGACACAAGCTGGGCCACCAAGTTTAGCGGCACCATCAGTACAAATGGATTGGATTTTTATTTATGCCATATTTTTTCTGCTCAGATGTTACACAAAAGCTTCCACTCAATTTTAGCAACACTCCTAACATGCTAAAATTTTGACAAGTCATTGTAAAAAATGTAAATCAGGTTTTTGGCACGACAACCCAAAAAAATAATAATAAAGAAAATAGGAATATAAAAAAAGGGACAAAAAAGTATACAATCTACACACTTCACAGCATTGTGTCAAAAATCCACCTGGACACAACCTTTAAAGGTACCTCAACCCCTCCAAAATTTATGCTGGTGGATAAATCAACAAATTAATATGCAGAAAAAGAGATACCAAGCTTGAGAATGCAAGATGACATGAACAATCAAGAAGGTTAACAGAAAAGAAGACCATCAAATAGCACAGTAGATTATATGCAAGCAACATAAACAATAGGAAAATTACCCAAAGCTTTGGAAACAAGTTATTGGTATATAAAATAGAAAAGCTACACAACAATCACAGTTTGAAAACCAGGAATTCTTAATTAGAAGAAATCAACCGCTACGAACAGGATAAGCACGATCTTCAAAAACAAAGGCATCAAAGAATTACCATAAAATAAATAAATAAATAAAAATAAGAATTACCTGCCAGAAAAACTAATAATTTTTGGATGACGCTCTTCAAAATTAGAAGGATGGGTCATTATCGCTTTAGACCTACCAGATGTGTTGTCTTCAGCAACTATATCTCTAATATCTATCATACACGAACCATTGGAAACCATATCCCTCATAGGACCCTCTTCAGCACCTTTGGAGCAGTTTTGAGAATGTTCAGCTAATTGTTTAGCCTTAATTTGTATATTATGTGGAGATATACACCCATTTCGAACCAATCTTTTATGTCCATTGAATCTTGGTGAGAGAACAGACTGACGAGAAGCAGACATTTGCTTTTCATTGTTATGTTGAGAACCAACAGAGAGATTGATCCCTTTTCCATGACCCATGATTGAATCAGTACCCTTAATTGTATTTTCCCCTATCTTCTCCTTCCCCTTATTAGAATTGTTGGATGTCTTTGGAAATTTCGGGGGCCAATGTAAAGAAGAACCACACTGGCCTGCTAGCTGACCTTCCTTCAATTCTTTAGCAGAAAGATCTTTTGATTTACCACATGGAAAAGCCATTTCAAGCTCTCGCTCATGCCCATTATGTTCAGCTAAATCTACCCTAGCATTCTCTTCGCAAAAAGATGATGATATAGAAGGAAAATTTGACCAAGCTAGTTTACCTTTATCTATGTGTTGTGCTCCAGTGGAATTCCTGGTCTCATGCTTGGAATTCTTGCCTATTACAGTTCTCCTAAATAAAGAAACATTCCTAGAAGCATTTGAATTTTCTAACGGAGAAGAAGTGATTGAGTTACAGCGATGCTCAATTGTATCAACATTGCTAGAATTTTTCCAAGGATGTACATGAAGGCTTCTACCGTGTCTGTTTTCACCAACCGGCCGACTCCTGGCCCTGGGTTGATTTAAACATCCTTCATCTATAAAATCAGAATTTCTCAAGTGTCCAGCTACCGACAACTTACTTTCTCTCCCAATACAATCCCCAGCATTAATACGTCGCACAGCTGGTCTATCAGGAGTGTCAGGAATGTCTATTATCTGATCAACATCCATGTCCTCCATCATATATGACTTAAAATTTTCCTGATAAAACAATTAGTCAAAATTCAGCAATAAACTCAACTAAATAGAAACTTAAAAGCCATGATAACTGATGATAAACCAAACCATTACACAAATAAGAAACAACCGTAGATATTTTCACTTCAATAAGCGTTAAAGTATCGATTTTCATGAATGACAGTCAAACACATGGAATTTAATCTAATTCTATAGTTCTAAGTTACTCAATGAAAAATGTAGATCATTAAGCAAAAAAAGCACTGAACTACAGAAGAGCTGTGATTAGCCAGAAAGTTTTGTATCAAAATTAAAAGTTATCATATAATGATTCTTAAGAAAAAGGTTTAATTCAAAACATATAAAATATTAAGAAATTAAAAAAAATAATAAAAAAATAAAATAGCTACACCCTTAACAAATCGATATTTTTCAATCCAAAAGCAAGAACACACTATGAACTGACTGATTCAATCGAGCACCGAATAAAAAATACAAATAAAATATTAAGTATTACTTGAGTTAAAAAAACATAAACAAAATGCAAAAGGACGAGGCAAAATTTATCCAAATTAGATGGAGTTGAACAATGAGAAATCCCTAGAATTAAGTAGTTTAAGAGCTCCAGAACATTCAAATCAATAAAGCAGAAGCCAATCTAAACATCAAACTTCAATCACTAAATATCAAAAATTATCATTCAATCATAAATATAAAATCCCTTTATTATGCAGATTAAAATTAACAAAAACAAATGATAAAGTTTCATACTTTCATATACAACAGCCTATATTAAACATAAAATTCGCTAAGATTTCTGATAATAATTAAACAAAGAAAAATCATGAAAATGACAATATATAAAATTACTTCAAATCTTATCAAAAACTTTTTGAAAAGGGCTTCATCTAAAATTGAAAAAATAAAGAAGAGATCAATTTTGATGGTCAGATTACCAAGGAAAGAATCAGAAACAAGAATTACGCAATTTTTATACAATAATAATAATCCAGATTTTGAAAATTGAAAGATACAAAACAATAATTATACGATCGAAAAATGAATGAATAAATAAATATTGTTCATTTAATGAATATTTACCAGATATTGATGGCGTAGATTAAATTCGAAACTGACCGAAATTCCTATTTAAAAGTCAGTAAGGCATCGCCATACATGATTAAAATGTCGCGTTTTGAGCTTTTGAGAGGTGCCCAGAGAGATTGATCGGGCCGGGTCGGTGTAGCGGTAGGCCCAAACAGTTGTAGCCGTTTAAAAATCTCTGGCTCAATACTTTGGGCCTAAACGACTCTTTTAAATTTGTCTTATTTAATCGTTCACAAAAGGGACAATATCAAACAATATCCCTAAAGTTTGACCTAATTTGATGCAGAAAGCTTATTTAGTATTTTAATCAATTAAAACCCTAAAATTTATCTAAAATCATCAATTAATATTTTTCATTAACTGATACAGTAATTAAAAAGATAAAAAGACTATTATGTCTCTTTTATGTTACCTTGCCTAATTATCTTCTTGCCTGTCTTTAAAATTTATCTTAGTTCATTTACCAAAATACTTTCTTCTGTTACTCCAATACTTAACAGAAAATACCAATTGATAATTTTAGGTAAATATCAACGATCTAATTGATAAAATACCAAACAGGCTTTCCATTTGAAATTAAGTCAGACCTTGAGGCCACTGTTTGATATTATTCCATTTATAAAATATAAAAAAAAAATTATTCTTATTTG
Organism: Bursera palmeri; assembly: GCA_026225775.1. Lineage (NCBI taxonomy): Eukaryota > Viridiplantae > Streptophyta > Magnoliopsida > Sapindales > Burseraceae > Bursera > Bursera palmeri. The sequence goes on from JANKKB010030142.1 coordinate 55,921, forward strand.
TTTTAACTGCATGATCTATTCAATAAGATAAAATAGTGTAATTTTTCCAATATTCATTAATTTATTTTTCCTGAATCTTAAACATCATACTTGAAAATTTAATAATAATGGATGCTTAAATGTTACATATCACAAAATTGAATGAAAAATCAACAAATGGTTTATATTTGAAAAAATTAATTAATTAATTGTACTCATACGCTGTTACCACACTGGCCCAAAAAAATAAATTAAATTAAATTAAAATTACATATAAAAAAATAATATACTAATATTTTAGTTTTTATACTAATTTTTCATCATTTCTAATTTTAGTATGTTGCTCTCCTATTTGTGTTTATTGAAATTTGAATTTAATTAAATGTCATCTCTAAAACTCACTCTAAAATTGTAATAATCCATCAATATCTATATGTGCGCATACAAGTATAGTATCCATTGAATCTATAATTATTTCAGACCTCTCCTTTTGAGAAAAAACGATTGCTAGCCGTTTCCATATCTACAAATGTATACCTACCTAAACATCCAAGGCGTAAAATTTAGAAATGTAAAATTTTAGAACAAAATTAAGAAATGAAAAATTTATTAGATAAAAAAAATTAATATTTAAAGTTTTCATTATTTGATGACTTGTTGTAGATATTGCTGGATTGTACTAATGGTGTAAGCACCTTTGCTTTGTTTTCTAGTATGCTATTGGGGTAAATACATAGACACCTTCAAGGTATGCTTTAAATAAAAATTGACCCCTGTCTTTCAAAAAGTAACATAGAAACCCCCGTAGTTTGCTTCCATTACGAAATGTGTTAGTGAATCTAATATGAAAAGTGAAATTTGTATGAAAAGACAAAAGTAACCCTCATTTTTTTATTAGAAAATAGTAAAATATTAATTGAGTTAATATGTTGAATAAAATATATTT
>JANKKB010030143.1:0-56981 GCA_026225775.1 Bursera palmeri
AAGGGGAAGTGATGAGGAAGGGAAAAATGGGTTGGTGTAGTGGGGCAGTGGGGGAGAATGGAAGAGGTGGGATAGAGGCAGGTGAGGAAGGTGGCTTCCGATGAAGAAAATAAAAGAAGAAGATGGGGAAGAAACGAAATGGGTCTGGAAGAGATGAGAAGAGGGAGATGGTGAAAAGGAAGGAGGGTAAAAATGGTGTTTCATCAATTTAAAAAAAAATCTGTTATAACGGCTGTTAAGAATTGGGGGGTAAGTGTAGTTTATGAAAATATTGGAGCTAAGTGTTTTGCCAAAATCTATTTGGGGGGTCAAAGCATTTCCCCCTCTTTTATTTCTTTTATGTGTCAAAAAGGCTTATCTTTTCCTCAATTTATGAGAATATTTTTGCCTCTATTTTATTTTTCAAGTTGACCATGACACTTCCATTATCTCCTTCCTTTTCCCTTTCCAATTATAAAAAAGAAAAAAAAATTACACAAATACTATAATGGTGTGAACTCAAGCTTGATATATAGATTATATTATTTATTTTTTTAATATAGGTTTTGGAGAGTGGCCCACCTTACCAAACTTCATCGTCTGATTGTAGCTGACAATAATTAAATTAGTATAATTTTTTTGTGTATTTTTATTATATTAATCGTTAAAATATTTTCAAAAAATTGTTCATAAATTAATTATTTCAGTGAATTCAAGAAACATTGTAATAAAAAAAGAAACACATCAAGAATATCAAATTTTTATTACAAACTTTAAGAATATTTTTTTTTTGGTTAATCAATCTCTAAAAGCATATGCTTTTTAATGTGTGATTTTGGTTAATTTTTTTCTAGATAATTTATTTATTTATTTTAGATAATGATATAGTTTTTAAATGAAATATCAGTATCTAGCTTAATCATTTATATATTCTGGAAAAAAAATTAAGAAAGTGAAATTCAAAATTAAATTTCTTATTTTATAAATCGCTTTAAAAGGATATTCTTTGCATTTGAATGTTTTGATTTTTTGTTTAAAAAAAAAAAAAAAAAAGTAACAATTTCTAGAATCCGTTTTCCCAAAATCCCAATTTTCTTTCCCCAAGAAATACAATTTTCCCACTACCCAAACGGGGCCAATAGGTAATAAGGAGCAAATTGAAGGGCAGCAAGGGAATGCGAAGCCAAAGTTGAACTGAAAAACATTAAACCTAAAAAACAAAATAGAACACTGGGGAGGTGTTGGTATATAAGTCATTTACACGAAACCGGCTTAGCCTCTTCTCTTTAAACTCCACGGCGCAGATCCGAGGAGTTTGGAAGAWACCCTRATAAAAAGCTTTCCTTTTTACTCTCTTGACGCACAAATAACTCTCAAAGTTTCTCTCTTCTTTGATCGTCTTCACTACTAGCAGGTCAGTATTTCTCTGTATTAATCTCTTGAAAGCTTTCTGATTTGTGGTTTTGTGTATGTTTTCTGTGTTGATATGTGTGAAAGGTTGATTTTTTTGGTGGGTTTGGTGGATGTGTGTTGATTGATTTGATTTTGATGACGTTTTTATGTTTGGGATCTGGGTTTAATATTTTTTTTTTGGTTTGTGTTTTTTGATTTGATTTCGGTTTATGTTGTTTTAGGAATCTTTGATGATATGGAGATTGATGAGGTTAGATTTGGGTTGATGAGCAATTGTACCAATTTGTTTTTTTTTTTTTTCTCTGATTTTGGGAGAAAAGAAAGAAAATGAAAAGCAGCGAGACCCAGGTTTTCTTTATGCTATATCTATTAGGTTTAATCAGAAACCAAACATGGAGCGTAGACAGAATTTTTAGTTTCCAAGCTGGTCAGAGTGAAACTGTTAATAAGCAGATACTGGAAGAAATAAATCAATCTAAACTAGGGTATCGAGATATAATCGGTTATATGCAAGTTTCCTTCAAGAGAAAACATTGTTGGAATTTAGTTTGCTGCATTAATCACTTTTTTTTTTTGAAGAACAACCTGGTAGGGTCTTCCATGTTTTGTCACCCTATTTTTTTTTTTTTTATCATTATGTGAGGTGAAAAATATTTGATATATTTAAATCACTGGCAGGTTAGGCGATTTTTGTACAAAATATACATTTTTTTTTTGTTTCATATTGCACCAAATGTTCTAATATATAGTTTCCATGGATAAGTGTTTTTTCCCTTAAGTTGTTCCCAAACTGTCTGTATGCTGCTTTTGGAGAGTAGGCAAAGCAGTGTCTTTTGATGATATCTGATAGCTGTCTGCCTTATAGCACATCTTCTCCGATAGTAAAACAGAAGTTAATGCTTGTGCACCTTTTTGTTTGGTGTGCAAGTTTGGCTCTTCTGTTACATCAAATTCGTCAATTAAGTGATTTGATTGATTTTGTGTTTTCACGTTTGGTAGAAACTTTATTCCTTGTTTTTTAATATAAGTTAGGGGTTGACATCTTACATGCATCTTTTTCATGAATAATAGCATTCAGATACTTCATAATTCTCAAATAGTGTTTTCTGTATGCAGTTATGGCAGGTTTGGCACCAGAAGGTTCACAATTTGATGCTCGTCAGTATGACAGCAAGATGGAGATGTAAAATTCTTGTTTATTATTTCTTTTGTCTCTCTATGAAGATTGGCTCAATATGTTGCAAAAGGTCATTGCATATCATAAATTTAATAACATTTGTTTCATTGATTTCGTTATTGCAGGCTCCAATCTACACCAGATTTCTTCACCTCATATGATGAGGTGTATGACAGTTTCGATGCAATGGGATTGCAGGAGAACCTTTTGAGGGGTATCTATGCTTATGGTAGGTAATAGAGGGTCTCAATTACTCCCCTTACTTCTTTTTTCCTTTGCTACTCTTATTCTCTGCTGTTATTCAACATCCTGAAGCACCTTGATGGGGTGGCTAACTATAATCTTTGAATTGCACACTTCTGCTTTTATGAAGATTGCCTAAATTGTTTTTTGTAGGGTTTGAGAAGCCTTCTGCAATTCAGCAAAGGGGTATTGTTCCTTTCTGCAAGGGACTTGACGTGATTCAGCAGGCTCAGTCTGGAACTGGGAAAACAGCAACTTTCTGCTCTGGCATTTTGCAGCAGCTAGATTATGGTCTTGTCCAATGCCAGGCTCTCGTTCTGGCACCCACTAGGGAACTTGCTCAACAGATTGAGAAGGTTATGCGGGCACTTGGTGATTATCTTGGTGTGAAGGTTCATGCTTGTGTTGGTGGAACAAGTGTTCGTGAAGATCAACGCATTTTGCAAGCTGGTGTTCATGTTGTTGTCGGCACTCCTGGTCGTGTGTTTGACATGTTGCGCAGGCAGTCTCTTCGCCCTGATTACATTAAGATGTTTGTGCTGGATGAGGCTGATGAAATGCTTTCTCGTGGATTCAAGGATCAGGTATATCATTATATACTTTGATTGCCAGTCTTTCTGATGGTTATTCAGTCTTGAGAATCTCATCAAAGTCTGACTAGTTTTATTTTCTAACTTTGGTTTTCTGATTGACAGATCTATGATATTTTCCAGCTCCTTCCATCTAAAGTTCAGGTTGGGGTTTTCTCTGCTACAATGCCTCCTGAAGCGCTGGAAATTACTAGGAAGTTCATGAACAAGCCTGTGAGGATCTTGGTTAAGCGTGATGAACTCACTCTTGAGGGTATCAAGCAGTTTTATGTCAATGTTGAGAAAGAAGAGTGGAAACTTGAAACACTCTGTGATCTGTATGAGACTCTGGCCATCACCCAGAGTGTCATCTTTGTGAACACTCGGCGCAAGGTCGACTGGCTTACTGACAAGATGAGAAGCCGTGACCACACAGTCTCTGCTACCCACGGAGACATGGACCAGAACACTCGAGATATCATTATGCGTGAATTCCGTTCTGGATCATCTCGTGTTCTCATCACAACCGATCTGTTGGCTCGTGGTATTGATGTGCAGCAAGTCTCTCTTGTCATAAACTATGATCTGCCGACTCAACCTGAAAATTATCTTCATCGTATTGGACGAAGTGGTCGTTTTGGAAGAAAAGGTGTTGCTATTAACTTTGTGACAAGGGATGATGAGAGAATGTTATTTGACATTCAGAAGTTCTACAATGTTGTCATCGAGGAGCTGCCATCAAATGTTGCTGATCTCCTTTGAGATTCTCTTTTTGTAAGTTTGTTGAGGCAAAAAGGGGTTCTTCTGATTTTGCAAGTACTATTTAACGTTTTCTTTTTCTTTTTGGTTTCCTTTTCCGTTTAGTGTCTTAAATTGATGTTGTCAAACATATCTGACCATTTGATGATATGGGTCATTGGTCATGCACATTTGCAAGATAAAAGATCTTCAAGTCGCGTTGTGGTCGGTTATTGTTATTGCAAGTTTTGTTGCAGTAGGTCTTTGTATTTTATGTCCTTTACTATTAATTTTGTTTCTATAATTAGTTATTAAAAACCTGATGTCTGATTTGTATTTGCTTAACTTTTGCTACTTCTGTTTCAAGCTCCCTTCTGGAGTTACCATAAAATTGTTAAAAAGCTACTCAATCATTTCTTCCCCTTAATCAAAGAAAAAGCACTGGAATATTGGCTGTTGAATTTGCTGAGTAAACATGTCATGTAAGCTTTTTATATATTTTCATGGATCTGATTTGATTGTCTGCGTTAATATGAATGCTGCCAATCACTCTGATAGCTCTCTCCAACCCTTTGTTTGATTTCATGGCGCTTTTAGATCTCCCAACCTTGCATGCATATCAAGTGGGGTGGGTCGGTTTGCTTTGTGTGTTGGTGCTTGTACAAATGAAACAGGCCATGAGCTAGAGGTCCCCAAGGAATATTTGTAATCATGGACCTTTGTAACAAACCATATCCCTATGTACAGCAAAGTTCCAATTAGAGTGGCTAAATTTGATGAAAACTTAAGATAAATCTATCAAGGGCTTTCAGTTTGTGGAGTACAGAGTTTCTATTTTCATTATAATTAATTTATTGCTGGTCCATATGGAAAACTAGCTTTGCAAGGTTGTGATTTAGATCCATGTCTAAATGTTCACCTGTAATTTGATGACAAAGTTGTAACCGAAGTCCATGATAAGAACATTTCCGAGTTTTTTGTTAGAGACCTATTTGGTGAGTAGCATTGATTTCTGTGCTAAATTTAGGATAAACTACTCTCAACGAATATGCCTCATTAATTTGAAGTGGTAAAAGTTAATGTGAGAATTTTACTGGTAACATCTCTAGACTTTGAGATCTAATTTGAATGATTTCACACCCAAATCACCACTCACAAGTTAAAAGACCATTGTACCAAATCTGTAGAGGTCGCCCATGAAGGGTCAAATCTGATAGAAAGAGACCTCTTATGAGCATGGTAGTTTGGGCCCACCAAAGGAATGGCTCCAACGCTCAGAACTCTTCGTTGAAAAATCCATCACCATATCAGATAAGGTCCCTTTTAGAAGTTTTTAACTTGAGCAAGCAACATTCTCAGAAAGTCAAATATCTCATCCTTCCTCTTATCAGATTGACTCCAATTTAAGTTCATCCTATCTTTTCATGTAGAAAATTGATACAAAGTTTAAAATATGAAGTACATAATTCACGTGATGATTTTTATTATGAAGAATAGATTAGGAGTGAACTAAAATAGTCTCTCAAGCATTTGGGTGAAAATTTACACATGAAACTTAATGACTCTTATGTAATCTCTTGTGGTTTTTTTTTTTATATAGTTAATATGTATAGGCTTTAGTTATCATGCTTCGGGTATATATGTAGGATTTTTTAAAAGACATGCTAAAATCTTAAAGGCTATTTATAAATTATTTTTGACACTATTTAATGAATACAAGCCTTGAAATTTGTAGGATATTGCATAGCATTCAAGATGTTATGACTATCCTTTCATAATATTGTAAAGAGAAAAAGTGTGGATGGGATGATTCTTGAAGGGCCGGTAACATTGCTGTTACTGTAAACTTGCCCATGTTTTCATATTGAGTTCTAACTGTCAAATCTACTGATTCTAAGTGGCAAATGCCCATATTAGACCATTCAAAGGTTGTAGCAACAGCCTCATGCAAAACTCCATAGTGTGAATCAAATCAGTTCCCCAAGTTGAAAATGTCAAAATATCCATAGACTCAGTCCAAGAAACAAGCACACTTAACACACTCACATCACCTTGAGATGTTGCCCAATAAAAATTTACTAAAAAATGAAAACAAGAAACAAAAACAATAAAGTTCATAACAACAATAAATTAATATCTCCATAACACCAACCACCCTTCCAACTCCACAAAGCGAAAGCAAATCCATTTACCCAACAAGAGTTCCTCTTTTCTCTTTCTCTTTTCTCTATCTCCATTCATTCTGAGCTTTTTCATTCTCCTTTTGGAATCACTATGGAGGGTTTTAGATCTAAGTCATGCAAGATGGGGAGCTTCTATGGAGGTAAGACAGCACCAACCAGCATGCAGGACTTGAGATGTTACAGTGCCAATTATGCTGCTAATCCTCCTACACAGCCAAATCAGCTGGGAAACAACGATATTAAGATCAAGAAAAGCAAAAGCAGCTTCGGATCTTCCAAAAGCTGGAGCTTTAATGATCCTGAGCTGCAAAGGAAGAAGAGGGTTGCCAGCTACAAGGTCTATGCTGTGGAGGGTAGGATGAAAGGTTCTCTTAGAAAGAGCATGAAATGGATCAAGAACACATACTCCCAGGTTGTTTATGGGTGGCAATGATCATTGATCAAATTGGTATATCTAAGAATCTTTTTTCTTTGTTTTTTTTTTTCTTTTTTCTTATCTGTCCGATTTCTTAAATTTTAGCATCAAGATCATATATTTATGGTATGGTAAGGTATAGTTGTGAACTTTTCTTTGTTCTTTTGGGATCTAGAGAAGCAAAATTTGTATTCATATATGTCATGCTTGAGTTGCAGAAGCCAGGAAAGAAATCAAGATCTTTGATGGTTTTGCTTGTTTTTGTTATATATATAATTTTCTATGGCTACTGTCTCATCAAAATCTGGCCATAGTAACTGGCTACAAGGTTTTTGTTTGGTCAGATTCGGATCATGCAAGTAGTTTACATGCGTGCTTTCTACATGTTTTGGTCGGTTTCTGGGCTAACTGGTTTTTTCTTTTCCTCTTATCTGCCACAGCAGAGAATATCTAGCTTTCGGTGGCTTTAATTCTTTGACTTTCATGTTAAAAATCTTTTATTGGAAATGCAGCCAAATGAACAGAAAAAGAATCAGCTTATTCAACAAAATATAGTTAACTCATCAAATTCTGGACTAAAAGTAGGAATATGTAGTTGTCAAATTGTATAATTTGCCCCATACGGAGAGCCAAATAACAGTGATCAATTCATGTACACTAATAAGAATCCCACTTTCAATTCCTTCTTCTCCCCAGCCTTCACATTAGGCAATGAAACAAGGGCTCCCCAATTGAGATCAGTGCGTTGCCTTTATCAATTTTGTTTATCCAGAAGTTACTGGTTCGCTTTCTGGAAGTCAGCTGTGTTTGTGTACTTGATCTCCTATTGATATTGTTAGATGGCTCAACCATATGGGACACTTGGTAGTTTTTGAGATTGTACTCATTGTGCATGAGTTTAACGTTTACTCCATCACCTTTATAATGGCTGATGTCTTGTGCATGAGTGCATTCAATCAGAAACTTCATGGTCCCGGTCCCGGTGATGACCAAATTGGCTCACCACTTAACTCCAGCTGTCGTCATTAATGCATTGTTGGAAAATAACCATGAGCGACTACCCTATTGGTCTCCTTAAAATGCCAAATTTTCTTAACTAGTGGCTTTTGCTAGTTTGATATGTATTTCGGGTCAAACTTTGCTTCTAGAATAGTATCCATAATAAATTGACCATTTACTCGAATTAACGACAAGCAACTACCGTTGTCCGAATAGTGAGCTCAAAGTTATGTCATCTAACAAGTAAGCAATTACATGATCAAAAGTACCAAGAGAAAGGAACACTTATAAGCAGAAGCTTCAGGCGTTGCCTAATAAATTTTTTTATAGTAATTATATCTTCCACAAAAACAAGTTTTGTGATCAACATATTTAGTAAATGAAAATTTTAACTCAAAAAAGTAGTAGTACTTATAACACGTCATACAGCTCAAGCTTGTAATAATTTATGGAAGCCTTTAATCTATAGTATTTTGACAAGCACCTAACCCAGGTAGTCTTGAGAGGGAAACCACTTCGATCATATATTCTTTATTGGGTACTTACAGTGCTGATTCCGATCTTGCATTTTCCAACTTTGACTTTCTAATACATTCCACAAACAACACATTCCGGTTCATATGGATGGCGAAGTATATACCATTTTGAAATTTACAATGGGTATGATTTTCAGAAATTTGTTCGCTAATAGTGTACCCTTTCATCATTGTTGAAATGCAGGCTTTCAATGCCTCTAAGAGTGGACTCAAAGTTCTTTATGTTTGCAGTGTTCCTGCTGGAAGTTGTGTGCCGGTTTTCTGATGATACAACAGGTGAACTTCTTTGTGCACTGGAAATCTTTTGAAATGTTCCGGTGCTGGTCTCTATTGTGCGAGGGCGAGAGGGCTCAGTTTCACTCCCAACCCAAATTATATCATCGCGACTGCTAGAGATAGCAGCTCGCCTTGAAGATCCAGTTGACCGCAAGAAATTATAACTGGATGGCTGCACGAGTAAAAACCATGAGAATACTCCAACAAACACAGAATAAAAAAAAAAGAATGAAAAGCCATTATATAAGCAGAAAAATCAAGTTAATTTATAATTCTTGCACTCAAAGCGGCCAAAACTAAAAGAAATGGGACTTAGAATTCTACTATCAAGATAACTAACCACAGCTTCTTTAGAATGTGGTGGATCATTGGACACTGGACTTTTTTGTTTTGATAAGTTAGCAGAATTCATAAGCGGTCCAGAGTTCCTCCTGCGAGTGGGATCACCCGAAGACCAAACGGCATGTCCGCTTTCTTCCCCACCTGTAACAGAACTTTTTGTTACAATCACAACACAACTTTCGTATACAAAACCGTTAAATAACAGATGGGTCAAGGGAAAGAAAACATGTATGCAATCATTAAATCCATAATTCAATAAAAATATAAATATATAATTACAAGATCACATGCAGAATGGATTAAAGAGAAAAATGCTAATGTGAAATATGTAATAAAAACATTATATTACAATACGCTTCTGACCAATTTAACAGGACATAATTATAGGTAAAAAAGAGGCAGGAAATAGAAGGCAATAGAGCTACCTGTTTGCCTATCAACATTAGCAGCAGCCGGAGGGATGCCAGAGCTCGGTCCAGCACCAGGGCCCTACAAAAATTAATTAAAAGATATTATATTATTTAGGGGCTAGAAGTCCAAGCAAGAATACTTAATTGTGCTATGCCAACTTACAAGTGCACGGCCTGGAGGATTGGAAATCTGTGATTGTTGATACTTCAAAATTGTCCAATCAAACACATAATCAAACTGGAAACCTGAAGAAAGAAGAGAAATACACACTTGAAAAGGTGTAACAGTTGATTTATTAGAGATAACTCAAGATAGCAAATAGTAATGTTCAAACCTTCACGAATAAAAAGGTCACGGAAGAGTCTTTTCAGATAAGCATAATCAGGCTTATCATCAAATCGTAGTGACCGGCAGTAATGGAAGTAGGAAGCAAATTCCGTAGGATAACCCCGACATAAGGCCTAAGGAGGAAGTTTCCCATCAGTTTTGAAGCGGAAAATATATCCTTGGGAGTCAAAACGCCACTAACAAATGAGATTACCTCAATAGAAGTTGATACTTTCTTCTCACTGATCTTCTCATATTTCTGCTTCTTAGTTCCTGCTTTCAATCCTTGCCAAGGGAGACTACAAATATATGGGGTCGTAATCAAACAAACCACTATGCTACAGAAGCATGATAAGAGAAGATGGTGGGTATGAAAGTTCACCTTCCTCGTAGAAAGTACATAAGTACATATCCAAGTGATTCTAAATCATCCCTGCGACTTTGTTCTGTGCACACATAAGATCCAATAATTAATTAATATGATATTAGATTTATAAACAAAAAGGAGAAATGCAATAGAAATACCAATGCCAAGGTGAGTGTTCATGCTTGCATATCTTGCAGTTCCTGTCAAATTCTTATTTTCTCTGCAATTTAAAGTTGCATGTCAGTTTAAAAAGAAGATTATACTGAAAGCATCTATGCTTACAATTCATACGACAATTCAAGTAGAAGAAACCCTTAGATAAAAGGATACAGAAAAAAGATGAACATAACATTCTTGGCCTTCGAATGTATGAAGTGAAAAAATGTTTCTTCCACTTGACCTACCAAGTGTCTCATCTACTTGTCTTTTAAATATTTTGAATATATATAGATTTTCAAGTCTCAGAAAGCCATACCCATCCCCATTTCACATCCTCTCAACAAGGTACACTCAGAGTGAAACCAAACGTCCAGCATAACTTAGACTAAAGATTATTGCATTTACAAAAAGAACACAAAATTAAGAAGCCTAAACAGGGATCTTGCCGCAGAATATAGAATCCATACTATCAGAAGAAAAAATTAAAAAAAAAAATACAAGATGAGGCAAATGAAACATAAGTAATATCTTGACAGGAATATCAAATGTTCAACTCTGCTTAATTAATTTAAAAAAAAAAAAAAACTTCAATCATAAAATGAAAATAACTATCCTGCTAATTAGATTGGAAAAACTAACCTGTACGGAATATGCTGATGTGTTGCAGTGTCTCTATACCTCTTAGCCAGACCAAAGTCGATGATATAGACCTATATGCAAGTAACATCAAATAATGCATCAAATAGCACAAGCAAGCAAAGACGATAGGTAAACAAAAAAGTCTTATACCAAGACCTGATTAGCACGCCTGCCTAAACCCATGAGGAAGTTGTCTGGTTTGATATCTCGATGTAGAAATGATTTAGAATGAACAAATTCAACTCGGTTGATCTGAAAGACAAATGATTATTGTCAGAATAAATGAAACGGAAAGGTACACATACCAGAAGAATAAGCATGCTATAGGACAAACTTTTATACCATCTGATCTGCAAGCATAAGCACAGTCTTGAGAGACAGTTTTCTACTGCAGAAATTGAATAAATCTTCAAGGCTAGGCCCCAATAAATCCATCACAAGGACATTATAGTCCCCTTCAACACCAAACCATCTCACATTTGGAATTCCAGCTGCCAAAGATAGAAAGAAAAGGCAACCATTATGAAATTAAACAAAGTTTTACAGGCTGCAACTTCAATACGAATAGAAGGAAAGGAACTGAGGATAAAAGGAAAGTTCATTACTTCCTCCTTGTAGTATTTTGTACAACTTTGATTCATACTGCAGCTGAGGATGCTTTGTCTTGACATTTTCCTAAGTAAAGAAAACGTTATCAGAATTTATGCAGTTATGATCTGCAGCATTCATCAAACAAAGAAGCATACAGCCACGATATGAAAATTAAACCAACCAATTAGTACAACAAGGTACAGCGTGAAGAACCAAGAACATAGTGACAGTTTATGCACTTCAAAACTTTATTTATCGTCAATGAAGTTCAGAGAGTAGCAAATTGCATCCATGTCTTTGATGAGCAACATCGAGACCCAAAGATAGAAGGTAATAGAATTAATCAAGCCACATAGGAATATTGATCCACATTTGAGCCATAGCATACGCTACAACTGCCAACTTCTCATGAGTGGGTACGCTAATGGAGTTTTACTAGTGATAACGTGATTCTATCCCACATTCAATGAAAAAGTTTCCATTCTCCTTTTTAAAATGAAACTTCTCCTCGATTCTAACTTGGCTAAATAGTGTAGTCATTCAACTGCAGAATTGTTAATATAGCCCAAAATACCAATGATAATCTGTCAAAAACAGATAAATCTCCACAATGTGTCCAATCATGGGGGTTCATATGATGCCAATAACTACAACTTAACTCCTTCAATCCGCAAATTAAGACTAGCCAAACTTGAAAGGAATTACAAGCTTGGAAAACCAAAGCACCAAACTATTGCTATTAGTTACTAAACTCAAATACAAAAACAGTGCCTGTCACTGTCAGAAAATTAAAAAGTGAAGCTTCTTGGGCATAATGATCATGCAAAAGATTCAAACAACTCAGTGCGCAACAAGACAAGTCCTTAAAACCGAGTCCAAAGTTCAAACCATATATTTCTATTGCTGAAATATATAACCCGAGCAGATAGTTTAGTTTATACAAAGCATCATCCTACGATGGCTGAACCTTGCACTATCAAGTAAGGTGAACATTCTAGAAAGAAACGTGAATTACAGAATATGATTTTACTATCAAAGGAGTCTTTCTAGATATAAAATTTTAGAAACAAATCATTTTGAACAAGGTCAGCTTTATTGTTGACCAATGGCATACCAATCAACTTAACTTTCACTCTACACCATACCCCTATTAAAATTGCATCAAAACTTTTAAGTCCCAACTCAAAAAAGCTCCACAGAGATAAAGGAGTGGAAAATCTACAATGAGATGGCTGAAGCAAGAGAAAATGATAAAAACTACACATAGCACCACCTAAAAAATATGAAAAGCTCATATGCTCTCTTACTTGACTTTCCTAGTGCAAACATCCATCAGGATCCTCTCTCTCTTAGTCATTCAAAGATATCAATAGCAATTCAAAGCTCCATAAAAATAATAACAATAAAAAAAAGAAAAATTATAATCCAAAAGATTAGCAAGCAAAAATTTTTTTTTAACAAAAAATATTAGCTAAACTTAATGCCAACCACTCAATATCCCATAAATCTTCAACAAAACCCCACAAAAATTCAAGCATACTCACAAGCTTAATAGCAATTTCTTCATTCGTCTGAATATTAGTACCTGCCAAAAAAAAAAATCAATAAAACTCATAAAAATAACCCAATTAACAGGTAAAAAGAAGAAAAAATTTGAGCAAAATTATCAAAACACAAACCAAGATAGATCTCTCCAAATGAACCGCTACCGATCTTCCTCCCCAACCGAAACTTGTTCCCCACACGCGGCTCCATCATCAAGACAAAACCTTAACTTTGAACCCACCAAAACACTTCAAAAATTCTCCAAACAAAGAGCTACCCAGATACAGAAATACCGAGAAAACTCTCCCTGTAAATTCAATTTGGTCAAAAGCCCAAGCTTCAGGTATGATCAAGTGAGCAGAGAGCTCTGAACTCCCCCCCGACTACGATCGGAGGTCAAGAGAGTTTGATGACATGGGAGGAAATAAAGCTCAAACTTTCTCTCTCAAGAGACTTAGAGAGAGACAAAGCATCGTTGATGGTGGAGTTGATGATTGTTGGCAACTTGGCGGTATTTGATTGTGGGCCTTCGCTTTGATCCAATCGAAGGCGGAGGGTTGCGTTTGTCTTGGCTTCAAAACGACGCCGCTCTGCAAGTTTTGGTTTTGATAATAAGGGGAAAACGACATAGTTTTGAGATATTCAATGTGGTATTTGGTTGCTTATGTAGAGAATCTTATACCTATAAGCTTTGCTTAGAAATTGGCTCTCCATTTCACTTTTTTATTCTTTATTCTTTTATTTTTTTATTTCGGGTCTGTGTTACTGTTTCAGTTTTGTACGCAAGAGAATAATATTATATGGCAAAAAATATTTAATAATCTAGCATTTTAGAATAATACTTATTAGTGTATCTTAATGGAAATCACCTCAACCCATCACCAAACACAGAGGAAGAAAGAGTCATGTTGAAGAGAGAATGTTGACTTGATTTTTCAAAAATCAAAGAAACATGCAAGTGTTTCTTTTCATTTCTCCACACTTAAAATATAGGGATCAAAATGTCAATTTCAAAAAACTTTAAATCTAAATTGTTCCTTTGAAGAATCACCAGAGGGGGCAGAGGCACTCACCCAATTACAATGGGTTGCTTTCCTAGCATGTATGATGAAACAAAAGCCTCTTTATGTTACTTTTGGAATTATTTTTCAAGGTGCAAACGGTGCCAAGTTTGGTTGTCATGGGGTCACTCATTATGCACACTTTATTTCTACCCTCTTGTCAAGGCAGTTGTCTCTGTAGATCCCACCAACTTGAAAACATTGTATTTGGAAGACGTAACTCATGGTTTTGTTAAATGTACTAGTTGAAGTCTTTAAGAAAAAGAGTTGGGTTTTGAGCAATTTCTACAAAATTTCATCCATGTTAGATGTTCATGCTTGAGGAGAGGAACTTAGATCTTATATGCCCCACAAGTCATGACTTGAGGGATACTGTCTTAACTAGTTGAGTTTGTTAAAATTAGATGAAACGTACGTTTGATAATTTGAATCCTCTCTTTTACTAGTTGGGATGTTTAGTACTACTCCATTAAGAAATTGATTTATATATATGTCTGTATGTGTATAAGCAAATGGTTGCATTGGTTGGCTTGTGGTTGTGGACTTGTGGCTGTCATATAATTCAGGATTATGCAGTTGGTTGTACCTAATGGAATTGTCTGTTTATATGACCAGGTGAAGGGAAAACAATACCTTAACATAAATGCAACCACTATCAGCATATTAAAACATTGAAAATGACTTAAAACATTTTGTAATCTGTGGTTGGATGGACTTCCTGCTGCTGACTTTCCATTAGTAATGTGTAATTTTAACATCTTGAAAGACTCAGAATTCTTCAGATTAATTAAGTAAATGACAAAAGTCAAAGATGGTGATTGAAGCAAAATTGTATTTGGATTGTCTTGACCTCCACTGAGTATTGAATCGGTTGAGTTTGTGATACAGGAGTTGTTGATGGATCACAAGAGATGTGAAAAGAATTCAACTACTTTCAAAAGCTGTAACTATCTTATCAGACCTCCTCAAATATTGTACATACAAATACATCAGCTCAAAGGCTTTGTGCAATGAATGAGCTTCAACCAACCCCATGTAACCAGATACAAAAAATATCAAGAAATGAATCAGTAAAGGGCTAAGGTGTGTAAAACTGTAGCTGGCCGGAAACCCTAAAAAATTTTCAAAAGAAAACAAAAAAATGGACATTGTTATGAATGGGACACTACATGATGTTTTTCACTCAAAGCTGAAGCCTTCCTATTCAGCTTTCCTTTCCACTGTCTCATCCGTGCCTCTACCCTTGCTGTGAAACCAATCTTGGTTTCTTGTCTTGCCTTCGACCTTTCCCTAGTCCACATGTGTTGATCCTCGACGTCTTTCTTGTAGTACTTGATTTCTTGGATAACATGATGATCCATTGGTTTGATACATCTTTGGAAAGATATGTGGGTAAAGTAAAGGATATTGCAAGTAACTGTTACCAATAAGGTGGTTGTCCAGAAAAGTGGTGAAGGAGCAAGAGCTTCAACAAGAAGGTGGTAGGAATTTCCCGAAATGTTGGGAGATGTCATGCCGTAAACAAGGAGAAACAAATACCAAAGTACTATACTTCCCCAGACAAACAAGTGCTGGATCCAAGTGAAGTGGCTAATTGTGAGTGCAATCTGAACATTGACTACCCACATGATACAAGTGAACATTGTAGCACCGACAACAGCCATGTCAGCAGTCTGGCCCTCAACACGGAAAGCTTGATCATAAAGAATGACGACATTGAGGATAAAAATGACAAGAGAGGAGTAGACACCGTTGCCCATCCAACCCAATATCCTATACCAGTCAAAGAATACATTTTTGGGTCCTTGCTGATACAGTGCAGGGAACTGCAAAAGTAATAACTATTAGAAGATAGCTAACACAATTGTATAAAGTACAACAAAAAAATTAGAAGTGGGACAAACCTGTAAACAGATCTCAGAAGAAACGTCTTGTTCAAAAACTCCAAGTGAAATGACAGGAAATGATGTAAGAAAGACATTGAAGGATAGCATATACCAGTCATCGTACACTGACTGCCCAGAGAAGCCCGCAAATGCCTCAAAGTAGAAGAGGGTGAGACCAAATGCTATATTCTTGTAGAAGAAATAACAAATCTGATTGCCAAAAAAAAAAAAAAAAACACAGTTAAAAGATGAATTAGAGATAAACAACGTTCAATTTTCGTGTACGCTACATAAACATCTTGTTCTGCAAGCATGCAGCGTACACAAAAATAGCAAATGCATGAACCTTTCTGTTTGGGAGAATTATTTATCAGTACCATCTGAGCAATCCTCTTGTAACACCAGTGTCCATGGACCACTAGGAGCCTCTCCAAAAATCGAAATTGGGCAATAGAGAAGTCACTAGCCATCACAGCCTGCAAACAAATGTCACAAGTTCAGCATGCTTAATACCAAAATCTAGAAATAAGATATGTCAAAAAAAGAACATAGACGCAGTTTCTCTCAAGTCATTATAAGATAAGTTAGAACATTAAGTAGACCAGGCATTATGTCCAAGAATAGGGACATTTGAGGAGAAAAATTCTAAGTACACTGATCATTAAGATTTCTGAACACTCAGAAGCACGCTAATGTCTATCTCACTCAACATGAAGGAAAACATATGAATCGCCAAATTTGCAGAATAGATGAGTTGCCTACCTGCATTCCTTCCACCCCACTGATGCCAACACCAATATCAGCTTCTTGAATCATCCCAACGTCATTTGCACCATCACCAACTGCTAAGGTGGTTTTTCCAGTTCCTTCTTTCACTAACCTTGTCACCTGGGTTGAAAAGTTAAACAAATGAACACAAGACCTAAACAAAAGGGTGCATATTGACAGCTTATCCTTTGTATGAGTGCCAGTGAGCTGACAATTAAAAATCAGAAAAGAAAATTTGGAAGAGCGAAGCAACTGATGAGAAAATAGTACCAGTGCCTTCTGCTTGGGAGAGACACGACAGCATATGACAGATGCACAATCGACAGCTAATCCCAAGAAATGAAACTTCATATCATCTTCCAAAGCATACGTTAGTGTTTTTCCATCAATAATTAATGCAAACGCAGCATGTGGATCATTTTCTAGTTTGATCATTTGTGAGGCATTGGTGATTTGCATCAAAATATTTTCTTTCACAGCCTGGTGGGATGCAAAAGATAACAAATTCTAACATCAAATGGAATAAATTTCCTGAAAAACAAAGTCCCATACTCTTTCTCAAAGTTATATGTATATACATACCTTTTTGGCATCTTCGGCCATTGTATCTGAGTTCAGTGCTGTTATGCTTATCTGCTTCATTCCTTGTCGAAGCAAACTACATGCAAATCTGCATCATGCAAGAAATTTTTTTTAATAATGTTGGGTTGAATTGCAGAAGGAAGTCCAGTTTCAGGTTACATCTTCTAAGATATATGCATTATGTAGAGCCATCAAATATAAACGTAAGAAACAAACCCTATGTTGATTGCAGTTTCCATCTTATCTCCAGTCAGAACCCAGATCTTGAGACCAGCTTGTGCAAGTTTATCTATGCACTGGGGCACCTACAGAAGTGCCAGATAAATCAGGTTGAAAGCAAATAAAACGGAGATTATGGTAAATATAGCTATAAATCAATGAAAACGTGTACCCCTTTTTGCAATTTGTCCTCCACAGCAGTTGCACCAACAAGGATCAAATCCTTTTCCATCATATCTGAAATCCGCTCGAGATTTGCCTCTCTGTCTGCGCCAATAGAAGTTCTGGCTTTTTGAAACTCGCTGTTCCAAGCAGAATACTCAGCCTCATCAAGTTTTCTGTAAGAAAGTGCCAATGTACGCAATCCAGCTTCTCCATATTCATTCAAATGCCTAGTAGTTGCTTCCTCGTACATTCTTCCATTCCTTGATAGCCGATCAAAAATAATACTGCATTTTCCAAGCAAATAAATCATGCATAGTGGGATGCAAAGATAGAATTGCTTAAATCAACAAATAGATTAGCCAGTGGTGATCATCTGTCACCACCAAAAACTATGAAATCTGTGATACCCTAAGAAGAGCAGATTGAATCTGATTCATGATTCTATGTGATAATAACAGCAATCAAGGCCTCTAACAGGAAGTCAAAAGCTCAAAGGTAGTTCCGGGCCTAACCTGTCAGCACCTTTGCAGAAGAGAAGAATCTGGCCATCCTCATCTCTAACTATTACACTCATTCTCTTTCTTTTGCTAGTAAAATCCAACAGATTGAGAATTTTGAACTCTCTGCAAGAATCTCGAAAGAAAAATAAGGTGCTAAGACATAAAGACTTCACAAAATTTTATTTTTAAAATTTATATACATGGCAAATTGTTTATTCATATCCTCACCTTTCGATTAGTTCTCCTGAAGAAGGATATCTTTCAAGGATAAAGACACTTGTCTGAGTTCTTTTACAAAACTCAAAACCAAACTCTCTAGCAGCAACAAGAAAAGCCCCTTCATCAGGTGACTCTGCTTCGTATGTTATTTTTCCAGTCTCTTCATTTAGCTCAGGAATAGCAGTGTGACAAACTGCTAAAATTCGGAAAAACAACAAAAGAACATCTGCATTAGGTTCATTCCACCAGTTTCCATCAGCAAGGCGACTGTCCTCAAAGCTAAATCCCTTAATTGGAGATTTATAGTCCTTTTCATCTTTAGAAGTGATGACAGTCTCCAGTTCAATTTCCGAATCAGTTTGTTTATAGTTTGCAGAGATCTCTTCATTCTCCTCAAGGTCCATGGCCATCTGCTTCGCTGCAGCTAGTTCAACTTCACTATTACGCACACCATATGCAGTGCCAGCAATGGAACACTTCAGAAAATCCATCTGATTGCAGGTTAAAGTTCCAGTTTTATCAGAGAGGATAGTATCCACCTGGCCCAACTCCTCATTCAGATTTGATGTTCGTGCTTGAGAAGGGATCCCACTTTCTTCATCATACATATGTATGTCTTGGTTAATGAAGATTGCTTGCAAAAACTTCACAATCTCAATTGAAACATAGAGCGAGATTGGTATTAAATATCCATAAAGAATGAGTGCAGTAACCAGATGGGCAAGTCCTGGTACAAGGGGCCTCTGAGGATTAAAGTAGGCATCAGTCTCGTCGGGTTCTAAGTACCACCAGTTTGTCGCTTGGAACTTTAACTTCACAGCAAAGCCTATTGAACTCACCACTGAAATTGTTATAAGAAGTGCAAAAAGGATAAATATTATCTTATCCATTTTTTTCTCTATTCCACTCCTTTTTGAAGGGGAGCTTGTTGAATTCTGCATGACTTTGGTATCATGACCTGTGAAAACTGCCACCCCATAGACATGAGCTGTATTCCTGAGCTTTGAATCTCTAAGAAGGATCTGATTAGGATCAATAACATAAACCTCGCGATCATATTCAATATTACCAACAAAGGTGTAAAGACTTGGGTTTGGATCTTCACATTTTATGGTTCCCAAGAAATTCTTGAAAACGTCATCATCATCCAAAGATGAAGTAGCCTCAAAAGCTCTCTTCACCTTCAAGTTTGTCTCACCATCTAAATTCATAGTCTCCACATAGCAAATCCCATCCTCATAACTTGATGACAAGAGAAGCAAATCAGCAGGGAAAAATTGATCTTTCTCCACTTTCACAACATCTCCAACTTGAATGTTCTCCCACTCCTCAAAATCAAAAATACCATCTCCTTTATGAATAGTAACTTTCCTGGCATTAACCTCCTTATCCTGCATGAACCTATGCCAATCTTCTAATGCTTCTTTTGCCATGCTAACCCCAACAACAATTACCAAGGGAAGAAGCATACTTACGGCAGAGAATGGTGACAGTGGTGTGAGGGAAAGAAGTGCAGCAATGAGGAAGTAAATATTGGCAACTCGATTGAATTGCTCAAAGAGTGCCTTAGGGAAGAATGTGAAAAAATTATACTTTGTGGTTGATATATAATTGTTGCGGTACTTGAAAGGTTTTTTATGGTGCAAACGAGGTTGGTTGCAATGTACAAGTCGGGTGTACCCGGCAGATAGTGCCCCCTCGATTTCATTGGCTTTTGGCTTAATGCATCCAAATGTATAGAGCTGGCTCCGCCTGAGCTTTTCCCTAATTCTACCTCGTGTCATGACACCAAATTTAAGCTCAACACAACTATAACAGCCACACAAACATCAAAAGAGAACCCTAAGTCTTGCCCTAGGCGTGAAAATCAATAGTGTCCCACGATCACAGTTTCTTCTTTAACGGCCTAAATACAAAGCCATCAGAAAAAAATCAATAAAATTGAAAAATTGCAGCACGTATTAACATTACATACAACATACCAAATTACAGGAAGACATATAAGATGAATGCATTTAACAAGTTCTGCATGTTATAACACATAAGCAACGCCATTCCATATAAGAAGACCATATGCCAAATTTCAATAAGAAGTTTTGCAGAGCATATCAGATTTGGAAATTTTGGACATAAATTAAAATTTGAAGAAAGGAAAAAACAAGAGCAAACCCACGTTGATAATATACAAAAAAATTAACCAAATGAAATAATAAAAGAATTAAAAACATGCCAAATTCAAACTCAATTATATCCGAAACCTCTCCCATACAACGCAAACTAAAAAATCAATAGCTAAATTCACAAACCCAATAGCACATTCTTTCCAAATACACAAAATAATGCAAAAAAGACCAAAAAATTTTTAAAAACAAAAGACAATGAAGCTATCTCCAGCTAAACCCTGCAATCAAATCATCATCATTACAGCTCCAGATTCCCAATACTCGAAACCTCAAAATCTCAAAACAACAAAGCATTGACAACAAAAAGTAAAAGCTCAAAAAAATATATATATATAAACTCTTACCTGCTGCAATCAGGAAGCTGGTTCATTTCACAATCACAAAAGCAAACATACCCATTAAACCCAAAAACACAAAAGCGAAGCTGGTGTATTGTAGATCACGAAAAGTTCTCAAATTTCAATCAAAGATAGTTTCTTTTTTTTTTTTTTAATTTTTCTTTTCAGAAAGAGAGAGAAAGAAAAGGGTTTTACTACTCTTTCTCTCTCCTACTGGAAAACAAAAACCAATTAACCAGGAATTTCCGGGGATCCTTCTCTTCTATATTTATATTTCCGTCCCATTATACTTCTCAAATTTTCCCTCAAAAAAAGACAAAAATTGGAAACAAAAAACTAATTTTTTTTTTTTAAATTTAAGAAAACAAAAAAGAAAAATTTTTATTTTTTACATGGGCAAGAGGTGTGTGGGACCCACTCCGTCCTACGTGGCACGATCTTAACTGGCCTTTACTTGCCCTCTGTGATCTGTCTTTTTCCTGTTTTGTTTCCTAAATCTAAGATTATTTTGATTGTTTTGTGTTTTCGTGCCATAATTTTAGGTTGTGTTTATTACTGAAGACTTTTTGTTTTTTGTTTTTAATTCAAATTTGGAGATCCTTTTCACCCTCTTTGTCTTGCTTATTATTTTTTACTTTCTTTTGTTATTTTCTTGTTCACTATTATTTTCACATAAAATAGCATATGAATTGAAGTTTTGATTCAATTGAAAGGAAAATCAATTCCCACGTATTAGTCAATTACTTAATTTTGTGTTTTACGATTATATATTTAGTGTTTGATATATATTGATAATTTCGTAAAGATATATGACATACCTTTGATAATTTCTAGTATTACATATCACGTAAAGTCAAAATATCGATTTTCTCATTAATTAACGACGTATGTATTATCTGACTATAATTTACGAGTTATATGATTATGAAATTTAGTCAATTAGGTAAAAAGAAAATGAAAGTATAGTAAAAAAGAAAAAAAAAATCAATAAGGGCTTTATGAAAACATGTTCTAAAATGGTTAACATGACATTGAAGAGAGGAGTTATGAACAAGAAATTCCTCCTTTGATGGGAATTCTTCATTAAATGAAAACATTTAAGGAAATATTTTAAATAAATGCATTTATAATGGTTCAATGAATAAAAGTATAATATTTTTTGTTGGTCAAAATTAGAACACAAGAAAGTGTGCAACAAATTGATCATCTTGATTCAAAACCCATCAAAAACAATTTACCAAATCAGGTGGTGGGTAATGAATATGAATTCATTAATAAAATTATTTTTTTAATAAATATAAAAATAGAAAGAATGGGTCATGAGGTGTGGCCTTCCACTACCATCCGCATGGATTTACAAATAAAAAAAAAAACAAGAAATGATTCAATTTTGGAGCATTTGAATCTTTGTTTGGTCAAAGAAATCTTGTGTTTTGTCTTTGAAGGTTTTTGTATTCTACAGTTGGCAAACTAGCAAAACAATGGGCCTGCAAGACCATGTGAATGCAAGGTCGATGACACATTCATGGTCAATTGCTAATCTAATTGATCATTGATTATCTATTTTTGTCACAAGATTTGTCGCTGCTGGATAATTAGTTAAATATTTATATATACACATAGTTATGTACGTGTAGGGGTGGTTCGACCCGACCCAATCAGGTTAAGGTCGAGTTGGTCATTACATGAAATTCGAAGTCGAGTTGAGATGAGATAATCCGATGGGTATCAGGTAGATTGGGTTAACCAAAACAAACCCAACCTGACTTAATAAAAAATAAAATAAAAATTTTGCTTGAATCCAACCAAATCTGATGAACTTAACTCGACCATTTTCAGGTTGAGTCGAGTTCCTTATTGGTATAACTTAATATTTTGGATTGAATTTTTCAAAGCCAATAATTATTGGTTAGGTCGAGTTTGGCGTAACCCGACCCAACCCAACAGATGCCCACCCCTAGTTACATGAGTTTATAAAATATATTTTTATTGATAAAACTCTTGTACAAAACTTTGAAAATTTCAATTACAATGACTTATAACTAATATTGTTAATTTATTTTCCTTTTTTTTAGACAAATAATAACGAATTAATTAATTTTGGTAATATTGACAAGAAAAGTACTAGTTAGTTTTGTCAAATAAGGCTACCATACCATTATTATTTCTAAGTTTTTTATCATGAAAACTTAGGTGCCATATATTATATTAAGATTTACATTATATGACTTGGTCAACATTAATTATTAATAATTATTTAATTTTATTAGTCTTTTAAGTGGTTCAAAATTCATTGTCGTCTATACTAAAATTAAAAGATCATACGTGAAATTTTTATTTATTAAATATAAGATAATTGAACATGACAAATTCCAAGTTCAGAAAAGTTTCGGTCTTTCTCTCTTTTGTGAGTCAAATTCAATCACGGGGGCTTAGGTTAGGACTAGCAATAAGAACTCAAACAAAACAAATCATAAAAAAGTGAGAAAATAATGTAATTAATAATTAATTAAGTAGCACAAAAGTTGCCAATTAATCATACTTTATACGTTATTAAGATAATAATATATCATTAGTAATAATTATTAAATAAATAATAAATAAATAGGTAAATTATCAAACAAGATATCGAGTCATTGAATCGATTTATCTGATACTAAGTAGTCATCGAACGGAGGTGTCGGTGTCGTTTAATAACTGAGGTGTAAAGCGTGTAGATTACAGCCCACAAGTCGTCGCCAAGACTTCAGAGTGAGAACTTTCTGGGCAGTATCACTATCATCATCCAATTGCTTTTCGCTGTTCAGTCCAATTTATGTTTTGGGAAAGCGCCCACTTGCTTTGATTTTGAGCTTCGGGAGAAATTCATGCGAAGGAGGCGCCGTCATTTCAGGAATACTTTTAATTTTGAATTCTGTCTATTTCTCTACGGACAAAATTGGAAAAAGCACTCAAAATTATACCATTTAAGGCCTCTTCCTTGTTAACGTCTCAAATAAGTAAATAATTGTTTTTAAAATAAATAATTTAAAATTTTTTATAGATAAATTTCTCAAATTACTTTTACCTATTCCTTTAAGAATTATTTGATTTTAATATTTTTAAAAATTTTATTATTAATAATAAAATATGAGTAAAGTTGTAGATGTAAAGTCTGTATCTCAACTTTCAAGTGAATACATGAAAATTAAAATAGATAAATTTATTATATTATTTAAATTATATCATATCATAATTGAGGTATAGACTTTATATTTATATTATTATTAATAAAATATTAAGATATTTAATAAAATTTACTATTTTAAAAAAATTATAAAATTTTTTGAAATCTAAACTAGACACAAAATTTAAATAGTGGGAGAGGGAAATTCAAATTGGTATTTTTTTTATTGATTAATTAATTAGTTTTTTATATATTTGCAACGTGTGGGACAGCCCAATCAATTAGCCCGATGGGATAACGAGTAACGGTGGGCCAGAGCTTCTAGCTTACGAGGAATCTTCTGATTTCGGGAACGCGTCTTCTCACCGTCAGATCTGTTGACTTTTGCCATCATTCTTTTAGTCTTATAATTTCCAGTTTCCATACTGGAGCACATTGTTTTTCACCTTCTAGAATGTTCATAAAGAAGCATTATTATTAAATAAATAACAATTTCATCAAGTAGTTTGTATTATTATTGTTATTATTATACTATTATTTATATTTTTATTTTTGTCGATTTGACATTAGTATATTTTTTAGTAAAGAAAGCTTATGAACACATTGAGGTTTGGGTTAACTATACCTTTATTTATTTATTTATTTTTATTATCTTAACAATTGTTATAAGGGGAATTAATAGAAATAACTAAAATTAAAGATTAGAATTGAAAAATAATTAACTTTTCAATTTATATGATTTGTTTACCACTTACACCTATAATGATTAAAATATCTTTATCTTATAAACCATACTTATCATTTTAACACTTTCCAATCGATAAATAATCATGAAAAGCCGACAGACAACCGTTGAAAAGTTATCAGATTCGTCGGATAGTTACTAAAAAGTTACCAACTTAGCAAGATAGTAGTTAGAAAGTTATCAAACTAGTTGGACAGTTGCTAAAAAGTCACTAGACTAGTCGGACAATCATTAGAAAGTTACCAAACTTATTGGACAGTCGTCAAAAAATTGTCAAACAATAAAGATTGGATTAAATTATTTTTGTCATAATACTTAGGAATGATTAGACAAATTATATATATTAGAAAGTTGATTATTTTTCAACTTATAACTTTAATTTTGATTATTTATCATAATTCCCCTTGTTATAAGGGTATCACTATAAATTTTTTATTTTTATTTTTTTAAATCATATCCTCTTAATATTAATATCGGTTCTATAAAATATCTTTAGAAAAAAATAAAAAGTAAATATGGACAAAATAGGTAAAAGATTTTCTGGGATTCTACTAAGATTTCCTGAAGATTTAGGCAACAAAAAGTTGTTGCTTAAAATGACCAGAAACAATATAGCTTTTCCCCAAGCCACAAAACACCAAATAATGAGCTACGTGCATCTACCTTTCAGTAGTGTGCACATATAGCTAACACTAAATGTGAATGTTATCTCAGCAATCATGGATGCTTATTATTTATATATGTAGAGCTACCTTTTTGGGTCAATAAATAAACGAATTGCCAAGTCAGTGAATTGAATCTCTTGCATCACTAGAGAAGTGTTCTTGTCAAGTGTTCTCTTGCTGTAGCCAATGCCTGAGATATGGTCTGCAAACGTAGTGCAAAGAAAGTTGTCAGCACCACCACCCGGAGGCGATCGAAAGAGAGAGTCTTGGATGGAAGTGACATATATTATCTTGTAATATAGATTGGTAGTTGAAAAGGAAAATAATGTAAGAGTCTAAAGAATAGGTATGAACTGATCACTAAACATGTGATTCATGCAATCAAAAGAGTTAAAAGAGTGTTGCAGTTGGAGTCAGTGGGGTTAGTGTTGTTGCTTGTGTGGCTTACACCAATGGTCAATTTTAAGCATTTGATAATTTCAGTTGGGCCAAATGGGACCATCTTTTACTTGGTCATTGGCATTGCAACAACAGCATTTGTTTGTTTTCTTATGAATCATGTTGTTTTCTTTTAAGCAAGTTGCAGACAGAGAGATATATAACAAATAATACTATTCATCTCATATTTGTATCCCAAATAGTGAGGATTTTATTAATAATTGTTAAGTGGATAATGTGATGAAATAATGAATGATGTGACAACTTTAAATTAATGTCACATAATTTGATTTGGGATTAAATTTTGGATATGTAATTAATATCACCTGCTCAGCCAAGGGTGCACTGGCATCCATGCTGTGGATTTCTACCTTTCCTGCAATAGCACTGGGATCTGTTTCAAGTATCATTCTGCAAAAATAAAAATAACACTCTTAAGTGGCATGATACAGAAAACTAAATGGATGGATATTGATACTGCGATGGAGAAGGTAATCCAACTATCCAAGAGCCTAGCATGAATATGATATCACATAGAATCCAAGATTTAGTTGATCTGGAATTAGCCAAATTACAGATTGTTCAAAAGTGGAGTAGGTACAAGCCTTCTTTTTGGTAATATGATGTCAGTGACACGCACAGAAACATAATAAATTAGAGGAGATCTTGTCTTCAATCAACCAATCTCTTTATTTGAGAATATTTTCTTGTTCATTGTTTGTGTACTGCTTCATTCCAGATTCCATTAAAGAAAGTACGCATAGAGAAACTACCAAAAGGAACTTAGTGAAATGAAAGGAGATCATTATCATGACACGAATTGTTGAGTTGAGGAACGATATTGCATTTGCATACCCTCGATCAATGATCTCATCGAGGCATAAATGAATGAGATCCAGATTCTCGAGTGCCTCCCTTTTATCAACATTGTTCCTACATTACAGAAAAATAGGAGGGGCAGAAGAGGAAATTAAGTAATCAGCACAATCACAATAGGGCACTAAGGCCAGAGTGATGACCGGAAGTACCTCAGGAGAAGAGTGACTGCATCAAAGAAGCCTTGAAGAACAGCAGCTAAGAGTAGTTCATTTTCATGATCACCTCCTGTCACAAAGAAGTGCAGGTCCTGGACAAACTTATAGACAACAATATTGTCCTGAAACATTGTGACTTCCGCTGCATACAATTATAAACAAATGTCTCAATTCCCAAAATCTCATATCTATAAAATATGTAAGCCTCAACAAATTGTGGATTTTGTAACCCAGGGAATATACAGTCATGCAACAAGCCTGAAGTTATGTTTAAGAAAACAAAAAAACAAAAAAAAATGCAGACATGTCTCCTAATGCTTTAAGACATCGATTGTGCTGCTGTATCTGAAGATTCCAGTCCAATTAGTGTTGGTTCACAGGTCGCCTGTAGCATGTCACATGCTAGAAAAGTTATGTGAATTGCTTGAGCTGTAGAGGCACAGTAAGATGACTACATGGGACACCTTTTTACTTTTGAAAATACAAGAGCAAGCCTTCTTGATTTCCTTTCTGATTAGCATAGCTAATCAATTGTAAGCCAGGTTAAAAAATTTACTAAACATGAACATCATAAACTCAATTTTTGGTGCGATGTCAATAATTAGCTGATTGATTTTTTGAACCTTCATAACTTTGACAAATCAGACTAAGAATCCTTTTGAAGTAGGTAGTACCAATTACTGCCACGTCAACAATCAACCACACAACAAAAATTGCGAGGTGCAAGCATGTTTTAAGATAGTTCTAAAAAATTTAGGCACCGCATACCTTCCATCCGAGCCTGAGTCTTCAGTGTCTTTATGAACACAGATTTTTCAAAACCTAACTTTGTAGCATTTGTTGGCCAATCATCTGAGTAGTACTTGACTGCTACACGCTTCCCTTCGGAGTCGAGAAGAAGAATGTTCTTCACTGACGGGCAGAAATCCTATAAAACACAAAATTAAACTGCATTATAAGAACATAATACAAGTACTTAAATCACATGAGGCATGAGTCTTTTATGAATCTTATAGACCACATATGAAGAAATACAATTCAAAACTTGTTAGTGAATCATAAATGCTGATATACAAAAGGCTTTTCTTTTTGGCTAATAGCACGTTAAGATGCTCAATAGTGTAAAACTGTAAATCAAGCCACAAATTATGCAGATCATATAATTAAAATTGGAGAAATTCATAATTAAATAGTAACATGATAGCTTAATTCATGATAGCTTAATTCATTTTGACAATCAAAATACGAAATTCAGAAAATTGTTCACCCCCAGAAATAAAATAAGGACAATGCAGTTACAAATTTCGAAGTGAAAGAATTGTGAGGTCTTCATGTGAAATTTTTCATTTTTGTTTGCTAATTTTCTAGATCAAGCAGAGCATACAAGAACAGATTAAACAGAAAAAAGATATTTAAGATCAAATTTTAACATGACAGGCATATGAATCTAACAATGTTTGGTTTCTAAGAAAATTGATGCAGAACAGTGCATTTTAGTTTTCCTGGATCTAATAAAATGAGAATTGAGAGAAATAAATTTCGAAGTTGTTTGTTTTTCCTACATTTCCTCTTCAGCCAAACAGAGTATGTAAAAACAGAGGATTGAGATAATTTTTTAAGAATTAAGAACAATTACTTACACTAGAGGCAGAGGAGTTAGGCATCCTGATGGAATTGTATATGTAAGAGTGAGAGTCAGAGGGGATTTGTTATAGATAGAGCTATTTATACGTTTCTAAGTTGATGGTCTTTTTCTTCGAATTAAAGGGTTTCATGGTTTATTTTATTTTTATTTGCAAGTATTTTATAGGGAAAATAGAAGAATAAAACAGCCAAGTTAGAGGTGGTTGTGAAGTTAAGTCTTAAATTTGTTTGTACACCTAAAGTGTTGAGTTGTCAAGTAAGGTGTCGAATTCAACACTTATTCGGTTATCTCGCGATGCTCAATATTGGATAGCTCAATATCTTGTTCAATAACTTAACAGTTAACTATGACATAAAAAAATTAGTGTTTCACTAGCCACTAAAAAAAAAAAAAAAGATTTGACTAAACCTTAAAACATCCCTAAAATTACATTTATTTGCTATTTTCCCTCTTTGTTTATCTAAGCTAAAATCTAATATCGTATGTGTTTCTTAGAGCTAAATTTTTTGAACGAAGAGTAGATAAATTAAGAGGGTTTTTGGCTTTGTTGGATCAGTAGAAATTAAAACATTAGGTGTTTGGTTAGTGATGTTAGCACTAGTTAACAATATTGTAAGATTTATTCACTATTGTTAGACTTTTAGCAATCATTGTTAATTATAGATTGTGGAGTTCAGAGAAAAAAAAAAGGTTAAGAATCTTCGTGGTCCTAATTGCCTTCTGGGTATCTCCAGATTTGCCCACTTCATGAGTAAATTATAGATTCCAAATATTACCTACTATTTCCAACTTCGGTTATTAATTTCATCACATATTGGCTAGTGGACGTGGTTTGGTGAGAGACCAGGCAGCACCTAAGCAAGAATGCAAACATATAAAATGGAGAAGCTATTTAACGAAGATCGTTAATCTGCTGCATATCAACTTTTTTGGCTTGAGCTATGAAGGTGAACCAGGATAGCAACATTCTGCTGTCCCTTTTTAGCTGATAAGTCTAGATATTGCAGGCACTGCTGTAACATACATGGTAGTGGATAGCTTGGTATGCTTTTGTTAAGCATAGTTTTTCAAAATGAGGCGCTTTGGTAGCAAGTGATGCCATTAATACTTGAAAAGATTAGTCAATTATCACGAAAATTTGTTTTAAGAGAAGCGTAGTGGGAAGTGAAAAGCAACAGAATGCATCTATATGTTGAAAAATATATTTGTGTTTGAACTTTTGTTTTGGAAATTTGTAATTGATGCTTTTGTGATACTTTTTCCTGATGAGTGATTTGATCATCCAATATTCGGTAGCTGAACTGTATTACTTTTAGAAAACAAAAGAAAAATAGAAGCCATATTTGCTTTTTAGAAGCGCAAATGATGAGCCAAATGATACAAGATTGCAAATTCATGTATTACATTGATAAAAAATCTAACGTATGCATGGAAATGCAGATATGTCCAGCATCAAACAATATTTAGGGCCTTCAACATTTCAGCATCAAACAAATGCTTAAAGCGATACATCAATACAGAAATTCTTGCCTAAAAATTGCCACTAACATTGCTCTCAATGAAAGCTACAGGGTATATTATATATCTGTCCAAATTCCTACATTACAACCTTCGTCCAACAAAGTACATGTATATTCACTATGATTAATGTGACATCAAATCTATATATTTTACAAGTAAAGGGACCAGATAAGAGCATAGGGGATCTGAAAGAGTGCTGAGCTAATCGGTTGTCTTATACACAAGCTTAAACCATCCAAAGCCAAAGTAGTTATTTGCATGGACAAAGATACAAGATTGTTAGAGAATGTGCCCAAATTGAATGAAGATAAGCTTCGCGAGGAGCTAGTCACACCTACGCAAGTAAATAAAAGACCAATATCAAGCAATCTGCTAGACTGGTTCCTATTAGATTTTAATCTTGATATGTGAAATAAATAAAGATCATAGCAAACTATACAATGATTATCTTTCATGATGCCATCCAATAAGGAAATTAACATGTATAAAGAGGAGAAAAACATGCATAGAATTCTCCAAGAGAACAATCAAAGCGCAGACTTACGCAAATTTCATTTCCACTAAACATTAAATCTGAAAAACTACAAATATGCATATCAAAGAAATGAAATATTAGGAATACAACACCAGCTTATCCTATATCATTCCATTAAGATCAGGATTTCTCCCACACAAGAAACCTCTCAATCCATGTCTTACTCCAAAGATGACTTGTGACTGGTAGATTCTTTCTTAGGATGAATTGTTTTGACAAGGGCCTCAACCTCTTCCTTGATTCTTTCAAACACATTTGGACCTCTCACTTCATCTACTGGGGTGTTCTCATCAATGTCATCGCTAGTCCCATGTGTTTCTTTCGTATGGTGTGGTGATTTATCATGGTGACTTATTGCTTGAATCTCTTCCTTTGCTCTTTCCAGTACATTTGGTGATTTTACATCTTTTTCTTTCACATAATGAAAAAAATGAAAAAGAAACAAATTTAGAGTCAGTCATATCACCTACGAATTTTGATTCTATAACCATAAACTACTAGAACCATTCTTCGGATAATAAAAAGATCTTAGGCGAGACGAGCAACCAGATCAACTGTTTGTCCATCAAATAAATTCTCACCACATATATCTCCCTACAAGAAAAGATGTATTTTGCTGTGGTATAAAAACACCAGCCATACATAACAGCTTCCTTGAAGGCAGCTTTAAAACACTGCAATGAGTTGACAAAATGTCTAAACCTAATTAGAGAAAGTCTAGGATACATCCATTATACCATGTCAGCATGATGATATGATATATCTATCAAATGATGGATTCACAAGTAGATTCCACAGTTTTGGCAACTTAACACTTTTTAAATATCAATTATTGTTTCTTATTCTATATCAAGTTTCAAAATAAGATAAATTAAAAATTTCAAGTTACCAAGGAAGTTGAATCTATGATTATATAGATGTGTCTCGTATCTTCGTATTGACGTGATACAACGAATGTATCCTAGACTTTCTCACCTAATTAAGGCTTGTGATGGAATACCTTTCCCAATCCCATCTAGGTTTCTTCCAAGGACAATATAAATTTATGATCTTCTCATTATCCTAAGAATGTTGCTTGATTATGGAAGCATGAAATTATTAGATAGATGCAATGGTACATACCCATCTCATTCCAATCTAAGTTTTTTCCAAGGATAACATACAATATTATTGAAATACCATAAATTATCAGCAGCATCCGCAATTTCAAGCCCTAGTTTGCAAAGCAGGTTTAGAAATTCTGGATTAAAAAAAAAAAAAAAAAACCAACAGTTGTTCCAGTGATAGGTGACATTTTGCACTTGTGCCTATACTAAAGATTAAATTTTTCAATATCTAGTATACAATCCAAAATGAAAGATGTAAGAATAAAATGGAAACTACCCACTAAACAGGATTGATTGTTGTTCCTAATGAAGAATATAACTAACAGATATCAATTCAAAGATATAAAGGGAAAGATAATAAAATATATAAACAGAATAAATTACTTTCATCATGAATTTAAAGCAAAAATAAATTAAATCAGTTATACCTGATAGACTTTGTGATGGGTCTGGTTTTTGTTCTGCCATTGGAACTTCTTCCACAAAATTTTATGAATCCGATGCGGACTTGCATTCGTTTCTTCCACAAGTTAAGGCTGAAAATTGGGCTTCCAAAATGGGCCAAGCCGTTCAGGTCTCCTCGCCTTGTAATAATATCTCACCTGCCTAGGCCCAGAAAGGCTCAGCTAAGATTATTGTTAGGTAGATAAAACTTGTTTGTAAAAAAAAAAAAAATAAAGAAAAAAAAATTGTTTGAAATCAATTGAGGTTTAGCGACAAAAGAATAATAATTTAGAACTTTTAGTAAGATGAATTAAAAAACTGGGTTAAATGAGTTAATAAATGAATATATGTTGAAAGAGTAATACTGATAACACTCTTTTATCGATTTTTTTTTGTAGACAATCAATTTATTACGATGGTGCACGTGTTTAATATTTTTTTATTTGATTATAATAATAACAAGTAAATCATTAACTAAAAGTATTAATAATTAAATAATAATAATTAGTATGCAAACCATTAACTTAAGTATCAATAGTTTAACAACATAATATAGGTGGATTATTACCTTAAGTATTAATGATTATATGAATGAAGTTTAAAGTGTAGATGTAGAGAGATTTATAGTGATTTTATGAAAATAGGAGAGAATATATTGAGTTTGTAAGAGTTGTGAAGAAGGTTGTGTAAGAAGAAGAAAATGGTGGTTAGGCTTTGCTAAGTACATGTTTTTTTATAAGTTATGTTTTAATAAATAGTAAATTACTATAAAAGTAAAAAAAATCATGACGATTAAAAAAAATACCATCTTTTAAAAATTATATGTAACAGATTATAACGTGATGTGTTTCACATTGATTATAAGAGGTACTAATTGTATTATAAGTAACACTACATGTATAATAAATTTATATTGATTACAGATTATAACGTGATGCGTTTCACATCGATTAGTAATGGTGGTTTTAGGTATTATACATATGGATTCATAATCCTCCATTATTGAGTTAAGGTAGAGTTAGGTGGGTTCATATCATTTGGTATTAGAGTCACGTATCATTGTATGATCGGTAGACCATCTACATGGGTCTCTGCACGAGACATGCAGTCTAAAGGGGTTAGGTATAATGCATCCCACATTGGTTAGTAAGGGTTCTCTTGGATGTTATATATATGGGTTTATAACCCTCTACTTTTGAGCTAGCTTTTGAGATGAAGCTAGGTGCTTTCATATCATGACGTATAAGCACAAGTTTCCAATACCGCTTCTTAAAGATATGGTTATAAAGTGGATTCCATCAAGTTTGAACTTAATTTGATGAGCAAGTTCCGGAGATTTTTGGGTTAAATTAAGATATTAAATTTCATTTTTGTGTATTATTGTCGAGTGTGTGATGGAGTTATACTAACGTTTGTTAATTATTTTAGGTTGGAAAGGGTTTGTCCAAGGATAAGAAGGCTAAGATTTTGGTTACAAGACACTGGCCTAAAGCCGTAAGTCCATACATATACCGAAAGCATATGTATTTTTACAAATACTTATGGCCATAGCTTGCATGATCTTTAACAGATTAATATTGAATAGATTTAATGATCTTGACGATAAAGAACTTGATTTGACATGGAATTATACTGGCAACACAAAAATAAATGATAGAAATTAAGCTTTCCTTTGCATTAACATGCTTACTAGAAATCTTCTTGTGTTGCACAGATTGATCCACGCCATCGATATGGTACCAATCTCCATCTGTATTATGAAGTCTGGTTTGCAAGCGAGAGCAACCAACATTTCTTGTACTGGTAAAGAACTGTGTAATTTCCCCTTTGACAAACTTAACATTTTCTTCACCATAAGGACTTCAGGTTAATTTTCCTTCTGAGACAACACTACGTTCCTCAATTTTTGTGAAAATCAAGGTTGGATATTGGAGATGGCAAAGAAGTAAGCCTTGAAACTTGTCCAAGGACCGATTTACAGAATCAATGCATCAAATATCTTGGACGAGTAAGCATAAATATATTAGTATTATGTTACATATATTTGTTAATCTTTAGATTTTTTTGTTGCATAAAGTCTCACTTCTTTGGAAAAAAATGGGGTAGTTTATGGGTCTATAAGAGTTGGATTACTTCTCTCAAATAGGTTAACCTTTTAAGATAGAATCTCATTCCTTGCATTTTTCGTATAAAATAATAAGATAATTGACAATTAATTCTCAGCTTGATTATTATGTGTTTTGATCATATTGGTTATTTATGCTTGCCCTTGCAGAAAGAGAGGGAAGCGTATGATGTGGTTATGAAGAATGGAAAGCTTGTTTACAGACCAAGTAGGGTCCTTCTGGATACCTTTACCCCTGAGAATTCCAAGTGGATTTTCGTGCTCAGTACGTCAAGGGACTTGTATGTTGGGCAGAAGAGGAAAGGGCAGTTTCAACACTCTAGTTTTCTAGCTGGAGTGCCACAATTGCATCTGGACGATTGGTTGTCCGTAATGGGATCCTAGAGGTACGTTAGTTAGACACATACATTTTCTAATCTATATAGATCATTCAAAGCACTTCCCGAATTGCATACATGTACCAAGTCATCATACTGATGCATAGGTGTGACTTAAATATTTTGTCAGTATACATCAAGGATAATGCAAAAATTAATTCACCTGTACATCAAGGATAATGCAAGATTAAATTCACGTATTAATTTTACTACATGAACTTCCTTGTTCAGGCTATTTGGCCCTCAAGTGGGCATTACCGTCCAACAGAGGAGAGTTTCATGGAATTTTGCAGCTTCTTAGAGGACCGTGATGTAGACTTGACCAATATCAAAGTAAGTAAATTTCTCTTGATATCCTTCTTCCTTCACAAGTAACTAGTAATTGCCTGATAAATTCATCAGTTGACTGAAGCCAAGTTATGCACATATTTTAACCCTTTTTAACGTCTAAGTCTAAAGTCTCTACCTCCTTACTACAAGTTATGCACATATTTAAACCTTTTTTAATGTCTAGGTCTAAAGTCTCTACTTCCTCACCGCAGGGAAAGCCTCTTTTTTATATTTATATATATTTTTTTTCATGTCGGTCTATGCAGAAATCTGCAACTGATGAAGAAATGACTGACATCCCACCTGAAGTTCGTGCCAAGAGGCTTAAACCAGAGTCCACGACAACAAACACGGTAGAAACCATTTATTCATCTGCTGAAAGTCAAGCCAGGGCCACTTAAGCAATTGATGAGAAGGACCCCAATAAGGAGAATGCAGCCATTACATGTGACAACAATGAAAAGCTGATCAGCAAGAAAGTGAAGGAACCATCAAAAGTTGTCGAATTGGGCAAGCCCTTGTCACGCAAATGGACTAAGGGAGCAGGTCCTCGCATCAGCTGGGTCAGAGACTGCCCGACACAGCTTCAGTTACATGCCCTTGAACAAGTCAATTTGTCATAGGATTTAACATCAAGTTTTTAATTCCCAACCCGGTCGAGTTTGTCATGGGATTTGACATCAGGTTCGTTATTCCCAACCTGGTGGGTCCGTCATAGGATTTGACATTAGTTCACAATTTCGAATGGTTCGGGCTCTTTGTCGGGCTTTACCGTAAAAATGTGAAACTCGACCAGAATAAATCACAAATTCACGTTTATAATTCCTAACCTGCGGATTCAGGCTCTTTGTCCAGGTTTACTGATAAAACCCGAAATCTGACCCGAATAAATCACAAGCTCTGAAAATATTGCCGTTGATAGGATTCCAACACCCCACCCTTAAAAACACAAAAATGATTTGTTTTAAATAATAGATGCCTTTGACATCGAATTTTAGCACAGAATAACCTTTTATTTTGTGAATGACAGTTCCAAAAAAACGTATTGGTACAAATTTTTGGAAAAATGGAGAATATTGGGCAACGTTGAAAGCTTTTTCGTTAGCGAAGAGGTTAGGTTAGACCTTGACTGAAAGGAAAGAGAAGGGACGATTGGCTCTGATAGCGCATGGCTAGCACCGAAGATAGGAAATTAATTAAATCTATGAACAACAAGAGCAACTATATGTTAATTCACCCCAAAATTTATGCACCATCAAAGAGATTCTAGTTAACATAAATTCAACTTCTATAAATTTCAACTTTCTAGATAAATGCTAAAGACATATATGAGATTATATATACCCAAACAAGTTAATCATCTATTGACGCGGGGAAAATAAATCTATTGATTCTGAAAATACTGATAAAAAATATGAAAAATGAAAAACTCCAGCAAACATTTTCATTAATTCATATCTGAAGTTTATTTATGCTTATGTAATCCGAGATCAAATACGAAAATTACTCCGATAAGAAAGCTAATAAAACGTTAAGTAAATATATTTTTCTTAAATTGCAAACATATTTTAGAATTAGAGAAATAAATGAAAACAAAAAGTTAGATAAATATTACTCAATAGACTTATAAAATATTTCCTACACTAATTACTTCCAATTTTTCCTATTCTCTTTTGCCATGCATAAGTCTTTGTCTTATTGAAGAGGAGCTGTGGTTCGTTCTCTCTTCTACTTGCTTAATTTTATAAGAAGCACTGCATATCTGATCACGATTAATTCTAGTTTTGGTTTTTCGTTCAAATGGTTATTTTGTTTCTTACAGGTGCAAACAATTAGACTTTGCACTAGTTCTTCTACAGATGAGCAGAAAGCTTGCAAAGCTACAGCTACAAACAACTTCTTCGTTGTCGAACTTCTACTTCTTCAATATTCATGGTCATGGCCGTGGCTTGCATGATCAAATATCTTTGACAGATCAATACTGAATCGAGATATTTGATATGTAAACAAGCAAGTTGAATTGACATGCACGCTTACTTTGATCGTCTCGTACTGTTGCGCGTGCAGATTGATCCACGCCAGTGTTAAGGACACAAGCTGTATCTGTAAAATGAAGTCTGGCGCTATCCAAGTGAGAGTAACCGACCTTTCTACCACTGGTAAACAAATTAAGAATATAACTCTCCCTTTGAGAAGACTTCAATATTTCCTTAATGATATTATTTTGTGAAATTAATGAAGGTTGGATTATGGAGATGGCAAAGAAATAAACCTTGAAAATTGCCCCAGGACTCATTTACAGCATCAATGCATCAAATATCTTGGACCAATAAGCATATATACATTATGTTACATATTCAAATGAAATACTATATAATTGTTAATCTTAGATTTTTTTTTTCGCGTTGAATAATGAGATCATTTGCAATTAATTCCAGTATTAATTATTATGTTTTAGAACTTTGATATTCTTGCTGAAAGAGAGGGAAGCGTATGGAGAGGTTGTAGAGAATGGAAAGCTAGTTACAGACAAATTAAGTAGGGTTGTTGTGGATACCTTTTCCCCTCAGAATTCCAAGTGGATTTTGTTTTCAATCTGTGTATTCTCTCGGAGAGAAAATTTATTGTAAAATAATTGACTCGTAATTCCTTCCTCTACGGACTGCGTCTTATATTATATATATATATTTTTATGTTCGTGTATACAGAAATTATCAGTTGCTGATGGCATCCTACTTATAATCAATGAGAAGATGCTTGACCAGACACTGTAGAAGTCAATATTATTTCATCTGTCGAAAGTGAAGCCTTTCAAGCAATCGAGGAGCATGCCGTTCAAACTCTACATGCTGAGCACGTTCTAGAGAAATAATCGTAATTATGTCAAGCTAAAAGGTTGAGAAAGTACAATTCCCTTGTGAGAAATTCCACTATCCTCACTCCCCCCTCTTTTTCCCTTTTTTTTTTTTTTTTTAAATGTAAAATTTTCATGAGTATTAGTGCGAGTGACACTACGATCAATGACAATGATTGATCTTAGTACCCTTTGATATATGCATTTCAATTTGGTTAATTGGTAGTATATTCATGCTAGGCCCCAAATGAGTATGAACATAAAAATGATATAATCAATATTGCAACTTTAATTGCATGCTCTTCTCGAGTGAGAGAATATAACAATATGAACATATATGAAAGCTGCAAATAAATTGAATAACTTATACCTAACAGTGTTTGTCATGGGCCTGGTTTTGGTTCTGCCATCGGAGCTTCTTCAAGATTACTTGTACAAGTCCAATACAAACTTTGCTTACGTTTCTTTAAGCTCTGGACTCTTGTAAAGAGGAGGTGCAAAAATGGGTCTATCTCACAAATTAAGAATAAAAATTGGGCGGCAAAAATGACCCCAGCTTCTTAGGTCTCATCTTCTTTTAAGAACATCTGACGGGGCTCACGCCATGAAGTTTCAGCCGAGAATACTGTTGGTTTGGAATGAGAATGCGGCAAATTTCACAAAATTTCCTACAATTTTGTCGAAATAGAAATACTAACAACATTCTCTCATTTGCTCTCCATAATAATAAGTGTTTATAAAAATTTTATTTAGTTACAATAATAATATGTGGATCATTTACATAATTATTAAATTTTTATGAATATGTTGTGTCATTATCGTTGAGAATCAAGAAAAATAATATAAAAACGCAACAGAAGAAAACACAATTTCTATTATATGAAAAATTATTGCAATCATTCAAATCCTAAATTTTGCAATGTTCCCTTTTATCTGTACAGAATCGGAAACCGTTTCAAAGTATAGAGCCTAATAAGTTAAAAATTAATTGAAGAGGGGACAAAAGAACTAAAATAAAATAGCAAGTTGTCTCTATTCTTTATAGATTTAATATAGACAAACTTTGACATTTATTCATTGCTTGTACCCTTTGACTTATGCAGATTTTTGAATTTGGTTGATTGATAGTATATTGAATATGCCCCTAATAAGTTTGAAAATGAAATAGCATAATCAATGTTTGCAACTTGCATGCTTTTCTCAAGTGAGAGGATATTAATAATATAAACATATATGAAAACACCTTTTAGTATCTAGACTCCTACTAGTTTACTTGATTTACATATATTCCAGAAAGAGATCTTATTGGCTCAATAGAATCATAAAATCTGATAGATCATAAAATAATTTATTACTTGTACATGTTTTTTGAAGTGTTGAACACTTTCGTGTTCATACTAGATTTTTTTTCTTAGTAGACCGTATATCAAGTAATCCAATCAAACTAAATTTCTATCCTAAAACATGGAGGGTATAGTCTCAATTATAGGATCAAGGAAATGTTTATTATATATCAAAATGTGAATCAATCTTGTGTCGAAATGATTATTTCGGCCTTTGACTTAGTCTACCATAGATACAGCAATTTAAATTCTTTTTCGAGTACTAGTAGGTCTTTCTGAAGAAAAAAAAAATTAGCTAGGGTTCATCTTGGAATGAACCTTTACTCGTAATAGATGTTATCTCATTATTTCAAGAAGGAATTGATGAAAAGATTGATTTGAATTTTTTAATGAGATTTTTATTTGAGGCGTCTAAATTTTTTTTTTGTTTTTTTGTTTTTTTTAAGTTTAGGCCAACATACTGCTGAATAAAAAACTAATATGATCATTAATGTAACTTATACTATATTATTTACTATACATGTTCCACATTCAACCCATTATGATAATTAGTAGTTCACCAAACTACGTAGCCAAATTGCTTTTAATATAATTCCAATTATAATGTTGATCTCCCAAAATGGGAATCGAATTAATTGATTAAGATTCTTCGACTTCTAATTATCATCTACTAACTACGGACTCGGATTGGTCAGCAAATTGCTTAATATAGAAGATACTCACTTGTATCACGTGATGGTGTCTCTTCAATGGACGGTGTCAATAGAATAGAATTAATTAGTAGTCAAAAGGACAGATGGGATATCAGTTATCACCGACTTGCTCCCATCCTCTCGAATGCCTTATTACAGCAGACAATATTAACGTGAGTTATGCTTCCACATAGTGCTTTTGAAAAGCAACTATGAAATTTCTTTGCGTTTCGTTTGCTTCATGGAAACAAAAACTCGCCCATATTCAAAAGGTGATATCTCTAATTAATATATACTTAACTATTGTGAATGCTTTTACTGTTTTTGGTTTGTAAATGCTCTATATATAATGTGAGAATGCAGGAGCCCTAATCGATGTTTTTAGTAGCATGTAAAAGGGCAATGATAAAGTAGGCCGAAATCGAAATTAAGCATATATATAGTGTCTTGATGGTGTGAACGACTTAAATTATTATTCACTTTTTGGTGACACATGAAAAATATATAGATAAAACATATGATTTCTTTTAAAAGGTTTCATGTGGGCTCGGAACATATGATTTTTCTTTTAATTTATTTTTACACTGTTAGTAGAGGTACCACTATAATCTTCAATTAATTTCTTGGCACGGTGTAATCTTTGCTCCTGAAATGAAGCTATAGCACAAGTGAAAATGGATCAATAATTGATCCTCCCTCTTTCTCTCTTTCTTTATATGTGCATATATATTCTCTTAACAATTCTTTAAAATAGCCTAATCAACATTAATATTTAGAGTGAGCAGAGTCATTATTATAATAGAAACAGTGATACGCTAAGATAGAAGAGTTAACCGACAATTAATGATGATTTATTTAATTAAATAAACTTTCCCATGATTAATTATTCACAAATTAAGATCTAGAATATGTCTACCCCAGCCTAGCTACCAATTAAAATGGAAGCTGTGGGTCGGTAGTAACGCACACTCAGCAAATTAGTAATTTCTGGTCTAGCCGTGTCTGCGTAATCTGGACGAGCCAGCTAACGTGTAGAAACAGTGTAAAGCAATAAAATTCCACCAAAGTATAATCCACGATCACAGAGAGAAATCTCAGTCATGTTAAGGCGTTGAAATTCAATTTACACAGGAACTAGTCTTATTAATTATAAGATATACTATCATATATATATTGCATATTACGTTATTAATACAATTAACCAATGAATATATTTCAGTCCTCAACTCTTAATTCATTATGACAGCAACCTTCTGATGATTTTGAATAAAGTTTATCATTTGTTAAATGTGAAATCCGATAATCAACGTGTTGTTAGTGAATTGGTTTACTTGACGTGGTTTGAATCAATGAAAATGAGAAGATAATATATACATATATGATATAAATTTATTGATTAAATCAATGGAGATTATCGTTGATTGATTTATTTGACGTTATTTGTCTTCTTTCTTGTACAAGCGTGTCTTTATGAAGAAAAAAAACAAAAAGAAGACACATATATGATATATAAGTTTCTCAATTGTTGTACTATTTTGAAGTATTCCAAAATTGTCTTACGTAATTAACCTAGAGAGTTCAAATACGTAATATACGACCCTAGAAGAACGACCAACGCGTGCATGCTTTTGACATTATGAAATGAAATCAACAAGTTCATGAGGGCCGGAATTGATGTGCATGTTGTTAGTCAATTGTTAACTTTTTTCCTAATCAGTCTATTCTTGGGAAGTCCTTGTTCCAACTTTGTTATAGAAATTGACCTATGACCATGGACGTCCCTTTCTTCGGAAACATCAAAGCATTTTACATGCATATGTAATTATGTGTTTGACTGGTTTTAATTAAATGTTTTCTCTCGAGCTCAAACCATGCGGCTGGGAAAAGTTTTGGGGATTTAAAAAAACAACCTAAATTTTGGAGGTCTTTTGAAAAATAATTATTCTTTTACTTTTCTATAATTTATCTACCCACTTACATGTAATATGACTTAATTATCCCTCCCTATATATAAAACCCTTCAAACTCTCTCTCAACTTTGTAACTCACACAATCCAACCGGTTAGGCACCGACGACGAAGAATACGTATTTTGATTTGGTTAAAATAAGTATTTTTTAGTGAATTTGAGTTTTAGACTTGGATTTTATTGTTTCTAGTGTTTAAATGTATGAAAATAACGTTTAAATGATCTATTAAAATAGTTTGAAATAGTTTAAATGAATTTTTTAATTTGGATTAGAAAATTCAAGAACTGTAAGAAATTGCATATGACATTTAGATCGTCTATCCGTAGGGTCCTGCGGTCCCATCAGGACCGTAAACTCTAAATATTTGGACCTCATGCCCGTATGGTTCTATGGTTTGAATTCCAAAAAAAAAGATTTACAACACTCCTAAGTTTTTCGGCGCAATTTCAAAACTACATTCATCATTTAAACTACTCTACTACTTTATTAATCCCAATCAAAAACTCAAATCCAACAAAAATACCCATTTTAAACAAAACAATCTCAAATCTAAATCGAAACAAAAATCACATTTCAAACAACATAATAATCATCATCAACAACCATATCACATTCTTGGCGACAGGAGGCTTACCTTCTGTCGATTCCCTTACCATCCGTTTTGCTAGTAAAGAGGGAGTGGAGAAATGGGTTGAGAACGGAGTTAAAGAGGCAGGGTTATTTTTGTCAACATACATATAAGTGGTTAGGAAATTATAAAAAATGAGGGTTGGTTATTTTCAATGGACCCCATAATTTGGGTTATTTGTATAATTTTCCATTTTTTTTTTGGTTGCTTATCTTTGAAAAAATATTATCATGTAAAGGAGTATGATTTTCTCCTTATCTATATTCTTTTGAGTTTAACTAAAAAAAATATTTATAGATGATTAAAATTTGTTCTATTCTTTTTTTTTTTAAAATTAAAACAGGACCACCAATAATTACACTTTTACTATTTAATCAATGAAAATAAGACGAGGAGAGGATCTGTTGTTTATATATAAATAAGATGTGAAGGAAATTAGAAAGGTCTGACGCAGAAAATGAAGTTCAACTCCTCGTGCATGCATGCTTCTTCGTCGATTTTCAAGTTATGAGACTGTTTCCTTTTTCTTTTCTCCGTTCAAACACTGATTTAAAGCGCAATTCGGGTCGAGATTTAACTTTTACAAATGAATACTTGTCTCTTTGCGTATTTGAAGGTATAAAAGCAAAAGCTTTACACAGTGAAATTTTCTTGAAAGTCTTTCACTTCTGGAAGTTGTGTAGTATATATATATATATATATATATATGCGAGTAAATTGGTTTAGAATGGGTACCACTATCCATTCCTTAGCACAGAGAGTTTGAAGCTCCAATATTGATGAGAGTTTGAAGCTCCAATATTGATCATTCTTTACGTAGCAGCAGGTGACAACCTTTGAAGTTTAAGATTCTTTTGTTTATTTTCATCATCATCAAGTTTATAAAATTTTTGATTTGCGGCTTAACAGATCACAGCGTAATGGTTACAATGAGTGAACCGACCAACTTCGACTCAAAGGAGAGAAGTATTAGGTTCCAGAGGAGAGAGTTGGATAACAGCAATGATGACAATGAGCCTGATCATCGTGATGAGCTCGAAAATGTGAGTGTTGTTGTTGAAGAATCTACAAGCTTCAGGACCAGGAAGTTTGCAAAGCTAGAGCAACAAAAAACTTTTTCATTCAATAATCC
This sequence comes from Bursera palmeri, assembly GCA_026225775.1. NCBI lineage: Eukaryota > Viridiplantae > Streptophyta > Magnoliopsida > Sapindales > Burseraceae > Bursera > Bursera palmeri. Next base: position 43,580 of record JANKKB010030143.1, read on the forward strand.
ACTTGCTGCATATAGCGAGAACGTCTTGGATTTGGAGGAAAAAGTTGATGGTGACGCACCCAAACAACAGGCGAATCTATTTCCTTCAAGGGCTGCAGTTAATGATGATCATCAACTTTATACAGCTGCAACCAAGCTACAGAAGTTTTACAAGAGTTACCGCACTCGAAGAAACCTAGCAGATTGTGCTGTTGTTATTGAGGAGCTATGGTTTGTTCTCTCTTTTCTACTTTTTTAATTTGATATACTGCACATGAGCATCTAGTCGTGACTGCTATTTAGTTTTGGTTTTTGATTCAAATGTTTATTTTATTTGTCACATGCAGGTGGAAACAATTAGACTTTGCAGCTCTCAGGCGAAGCTCTGTATCATTCTTCAACTCTAATAAGAGAGAAACAGCCTTTTCTCGTTGGGAACGAGCTAAGACTAGGGCAGCCAAGGTACTAATTATATAAATAATACTACATATGCAATAAATTTATATTGATTACTGGTTATGGCGTATAACCATAAGTTTCCAGTACCGCTTCTTAAAGACAGGGTTAAGTGGACTCCGTCGAGTTTAATTTGATGAGCAAGTTGGGGAGATTTTTGGGTTAAATTAAGATATTAAATTTCGGTTTTGTGTATTATTGTTGAGTATGTGATGGAATTATGCTAACATTTGTTGATTATTGTAGGTTGGAAAGGGTTTGTCAAAGGATAAGAAGGCTCAGAATTTAGTTCTAAGACACTGGCTTGAAGCCGTAAGTCCATATATATATCAAAACATATCCATTTAATTTCTTCAAATACTCATGGCTATGGCTTGCATGATCTTTAACAGATTAATATTGAATAGATTTGATGATCTTGACGATAAAGAACTTGATTTGACATGGAATTATACTGGCCACACAATCACAAATTATGGAAATTAAGCTTTCCTTTGCAGTAACAAGCTTACTAGAAATCTTCTTGTGTTGCACAGATTGATCCACGCCATCGATATGGTACCAATCTCCATCTATATTATGAAGTCTGGTTTGCAAGTGAAAGCAACCAACCTTTCTTCTACTGGTAAAGAACTGTATAGCTTCACCTTTGAGAAACTTAACATTTCCTTCACGATAAGGACTTCACGTCAATTTCCCTTCTTCTGAGACAACACTACGTTCCTTTTTGTTAAATGAAGGTTGGATATTGGAGATGGCAAAGAAGTAAACCTTGAAACTTGTCCAAGGGCGAATTTACAGCATCAGTGCATCAAATATCTAGGAAGAGTAAGCATAAATATATTAGTATTACGTTACATATATATATTCAAATGAAATAGTCTTTGTTAATCTTTGGATTTTTTTCACATAAAATAATAAGGTAATTGGCAATTCTCGTCTTGGTTATTACGTGTTTTGATCATATTGGTTATTTTTGCTTGCTCCTGCAGAAAGAGAGGGAAGCGTATGAAGTGGTTATGGAGAATGGAAAGCTTGTTTACAGACAAAGTAGGGTCCTTGTGGATACCCTTACCCCTGAGAATTCCAAGTGGATTTTCGTGCTCAGTGCGTCAAGGGACTTGTATGTTGGGCAGAAGAGGAAAGGGCAGTTTCAACACTCTAGTTTTCTAGCCGGAGGCGCCACAATTGCATCTGGACGATTGGTTGTCCGTAATGGGATCCTAGAGGTATGTTAGTTAGACACATACATTTTCTAATCTGTAGATCATTCACAGCACTTCCCAAATTGCATAGATGTACCAAGTTATCATACTGATACATATCGGTGTGACTTAAATTTTCTGTAAGTATACATCAAGGATAATGCAAGATTAATTCACGTATTAATCTTACTACATGAACTTACTTGTTCAGGCTATTTGGCCCTTCAGTGGGCATTACCGTCCAACAGAGGAGAGTTTCATGGAATTTTGCAGCTTCTTAGAGGACCGTGACGTAGACTTGACCAATGTCAAAGTAAGTAAATTTCTCTTGATATTTCCTTCAGCTTCTTCTTTTTTTTTTTAATATATATATTTATCTATATATATATTTTCATGTCGTTCTATGCAGAAATCTCCAACTGATGAAGACATGATTGACATCCCACCTGAAGTTCGTGCCAAGAGGCTTAAACAAGAGTCTACAACAACAAACACGGTAGAAACCATAAATTCATCTGCTGAAAGTCAAGCCATGGCCATTAAAGCAATTGATGAGAAGGATGCCAATAAGGAGAATGCAGCCATTACATGTGACGGTGATGAAAAGCTGATCACCAAGACAGTGAAGGAACCATCAAAAGTTGTCGAATTGGGGAAGCACTTGTCACGGAAATGGACTACGGGAGCAGGTCCTCGCATCAGCTGTGTTAGAGACTACCCGACACAGCTTCAGGTCCATGCCCTTGAACAAGTCAATTTGTCACCCAGCAGCAGGGTCAAGCCTGGACCATTCACAAGTTGCGGTCCAATCCCTTCCCCGAGACCAAGTTCAAATGTCTATCTGTCCCCTAGACTTGCATACATTGGACTTCCAAATGTCCATCTTTCTTCCGCGCGCTAACTAGATTAATATTGCTTAATTTTAGGCATACATTAACAAACTTAGGTTATAGGAGATCTTTAATATCGAAAAATTTGTATTTGTAAGATAAAAATAAAAAATAATATTGTATCAATTTCATTGAATAACATAGTTGTAATCTTTTTATAAATTTCTCGATATTAAAGATCTCTCTTCGTGTATATATATGCTAAGAGAGAATACCCTAATTTACAAAAAGGGTCTTATATGTTGTAGTTCTTGTGAACCTAATCAATTGTGATTGATCCTCCATCAATTTGTAGAATTACCGCACTTTGACAATAAGAAAAATGGAGGAAAAAGCTAAAATGTTTTGTTCATTCTTTTAGTTTGTAGTTGAATTTGTTATGTGGGTCATTTAGTTTTAATCTCATGTCAATCATTCAATTTTTTTGAGCCATTTCTATAGAGTAGGGTCATTATTGTAGAATTTTTGATTTGTTTATTTGTATTCAATTTCAATATCTCTCAATGAATTGTGACTTCTTTACTTTTTGTTTTTATAGTCTTTCTTTATTAGTTTCTTTTAGTATGTGATAGCGATATTTTGTTTTAATTTTTTAGACTTATCTTAGTGAAAATGGAAAAAAAAAAGTTCATCACCAATTAAAGGTTTGGTCGGTCCTTCCTGCATCACATCCATTAGACTATTTAAGATTGATTCTATCTTATTTATTACGCCCAAAATATACTAGGGTATGGTTGGTCCTTCGTGCATCATATCCATTGGACTATTAAAGATTGATTCTATCTTATTGATTATGCTCAAAATATACTAGGTTTTGGTCGGTCCTTCATACAACACATCCATTGGACTATTAAATATTGATTTTATCTTATCGATTACACCCAAAATATATGCAAAAATTGCAGTGTAGATTAGGATGTCGATTCCACAGAGAAACTATTGAAACACAAACGGTTAACAAAAGTAATAATGTAAAAGAAATAATAAAGATTGAAAAGCAATTTTAAAAATTAAAAAGCATAAATTTGAGTAAATATCAATGATGAAAATGGCTAGCATAAAGAATCCCCTATATGCTTCGTTCGCTTATTTAGACTTTAATCATGCTATGATTCAATTGAAAGTTTTACATCCCAAACAAATCAACCAAAAAATATGAAAATCCAAATCTTATAATGAACTAATGTAGTTGATATAATAAGATTCTTACGTTAAGTCACGTAGAGGTTAATCTTTTAAGCTAACTAAGATTGACAATATGCTTATGGCAATACTGAAGTAAAAAACCAACTCATAAAATAACACTCACCAGACACAATAATAAATTGCACTAACACGTATAAAAAGCATGACTAAATCTATATGAAGAATGAACATAAATTTTTTGGATTAAACGCAAATCAATGATAGAATAATTTTTATTAAGTCAAACATAAAACATTACAACTTAAATGAATCAAACCCTAAACAAGATTACTATATGTATAGGATCAACTTTAGCCTCATCTAAGAACTTTAGCACTCCATAAAATCTCTTATTCTCATTGATTTTATGAAATAAACTAAGAATAAGAACAAAAATCGGCTCTCCCTTTACAATGGCTAGCCATCCCTTTTTATAAACTTTCAAATATAATCCAAATTTTATGAAATTCTTAATCAAATTTTGAAATACAAAATAATCTCCTATGTTCTCTTTGAAAATCAAATTTCATCACATACATTCTAATCTATCGTGACCCTCTTATTATTGGAATAATAATTAAAGTTTTTTTTTCTTAATATATAACTTTGATCTAACTATTGATGATTTGATAATATTAAATCAGTAATAATCATTTGAAAAACATTATTAATTATGTCAAAAGAACTCTAAAAAGAGTCCTTAAAGAAGAATAAATGAATTGAACGAATTACGAAGGGTAAGTTTAATGATAACCAAATCTTTGATGGTAACTTGAATTTAACTAAATCGCAATATTAGTGTTACGGGGATGAGGAATTGCAATCCCGGTCCGGTCCAGCCCGGCCGGCCCAAAACCATCACGTTGGAGAATCCAACAAGAAGAATTTGAACTTGTGCTATCGGCCTTCATTAAGAAGATTAGTTTCAAAGGAGGAGCGGCGAAAAAGTCTCCCATATATCCGTTAAAAGGCTTTTCATTTTTATTTTCTTAATTTGAATTTTAAATTTCAAGCTACGAACGCTCCCATTAAAGCCAACGGTCTCTTGTGCTTTTGTTTCCCACAAATCTGTTTTCAAAAACACTTTGTGGACATCAAAACAACCCCAGCTCCAGCTTCTGTTGCCAAAAAACTGTTTTCAAAAACTCTTGTACTCTCACTGGCTTCTATTTGCAAAAAACATTTTTTTCTTTTAAACAAGTTACTCTACAGCTTCTGTTTTCCAAAACCGGATTTTTAAACCACTTTTTGCTATCAAAATCTCTGCTTTTCATTTCTATTCTCACAAATAAACAAAGATTTTCAAATGGGTGTATCAGGAAAATGGCTGAAATCACTAATCACTCAAAAGAAGCCTCAAACAATGGACCCAGTAAGCTATATTTAAAAAAATATATATATATTTGTTTTGATTTTCCTTCTGTTTCTCTGCTTTCTCTGTTTCCGTTACAAATTTTTGTGCTTTAGCAGGATAAAGTGACCGACAAGACCAAGAAGAAGTGGAGGCTATGGAGGAGTTCATCAGAAGGGTTTGATACTCCATCAAAGACGGGTTCAGAGGTGTCTGATTCCAGTGATCCGTTCATTGCAGCTATTGCTACAGTAGCTCGTGTTCCTCCCAAAGATTTCAAGGTGGTTAGGCAAGAATGGGCTGCCAGCCGCATCCAAACCGCATTTCGAGGCTTGTTGGTAAATGCATTCATCATCATCTTTGATGTTTAAGTTATAATTGTTCCATTACAATTCAAAAAACCAAAAATTTATTATGGATTTACTTTACCATTTTAATAATATCTCATTGCATGCTAGTAACATGACGTTATGAAGTCTTAAGAGCCTTTGATTTCTGCATTGTAGCATTTCCTTATACTATTGTGTGATCTATGTAATAATATATATAGATTCTGTATATGGTGGGTTTATGTTACGTAGAGGTTCAGTTTGTTGCCATGTAAAATTTATGTTTTTCCAGTGAGAATATAAGTATATATGTGTATGTGTTTGTCGAAGTTAAATTTTTGGCATTGATGAGTTGTCTAAGCTATAAATTGGGAAGTTTTGGCTGGGATGGATTACTAGAAATTAGAATTTTAGGTGCTTGGTGAGTGATTTTAGCACCCGTTAACAATATAGTAAGATTTATTTGCTTTTAGTTAAAAATTTTATGATCAATGTTTAGCTATGGATTCGTAAAGTTAAGTTTTTTGTTTTTTTGTTTTTTTGTATATGATGATAATTATTTTTTGTTAATAAGTTTGAGCTCCAACAAATTTGTTACACTTGGTCAACCAGTCCATTAAGCCTAGCTTTGTTGTTATAATCAGTGACTTGAATTGTAGATGCTTGATGAAAGTATAATCATTTCAAATAAAGGAACAAAATATCCTAATTTTGGCTTCAGATTTGAAAATGTTTGTCCACGATTGAGTTGTTTAAGGGTTAATCTTTGCTGAGAAGCGTTTGCCAGGTTATTTTGGTGTTTGATATTATAAAACTCCTCATAAGAGGTTCATTAGTGCATGATAGAGTTTTTTCCAAATTAGGTAAAGAAAATTTTTAAAACAACTTCACATTTTGGTCTTTGATATTTTTTATATACATGAGAATAGAAGAACAAGCAAAAGAAGGGGAGGAGTTAATTATATTGTTGGTTGTGTTATGAGTACAAAAGTTATTGCAAGTAAAACTAAAAGAAAATTTTGGGTTGCGCCTTGTCTTAATTTCCTCTGTCCTAAGGAGCCAATAAACAGCAATTGAAAAGCACTACCTTCAAGTAAACAAATCAAAGGAAAGTTTGGCTTTGAGGACAATTTTTATGATCATATTGTGTTGGTGTTAGACTTGTAAAATGGCCAATATGTATAATAATATGTTAGGCACCTTTTTGTGTTAGTCTCATGCTATGGTTGTGTTAGATCAAAATTTATTCATTACTTCAGATTTTCATGTTTTGTTTGTAATTATACCTTTTTTTTTTAAACTTGAAATATGAATTAATCCCAGGCAAGACGGGCTTTGAGGGCCTTGAAAGCAGTGGTGAGACTACAAGCTATTTTCCGAGGGCGGCAGGTCCGGAAGCAGGCTGCTGTGACACTGAGGTGTATGCAAGCTCTTGTCCGAGTTCAAGCTCATGTAAGGGCAAGGTCTGTGAAGGGATCTTCTGAAGAACAAGCTGCACAGCAGTTGTTGGATGAATATGGCAACCAGGTTAAGCCCACACAGCAGGCTGAGGTAGTGTGAAACTATTTGTTTAGGTTTTATGATTCTGTTTTTTTTTTTTTTAATAATGTTATGATGCAAAATTAAACCAATACGAAATGTGATTCTCAAAAATGGGAATGTTTACAAATTGGCAGCAAGGATGGTGTAATGCTGCTGGAACTGTGGATGAAGTTAGAGCAAAACTAAAACTGAGGCAAGAAGGAGCAATCAAGAGGGAGAGAGCAAATGCATATTTCCTCTCTCAACAGGTTCAATTTTCTTTTATTTTTGGTTAGCTACTTAGTGTAAAACATGTTCTTGTTGATATTGAATTTTAAAGATAGATTATGTGCTTAATTATGATATACTTTATCCTATCAAAAAATTATATACATTGTGTCCTTCATTGCATAAAGTTTGAGTAAGGGTTATTTTCTTGTTTTCCAGCGATCGAGATCATGTCCAAGTCCTAATGCAAGGGCAAGCAAGCCAGCTATGTCTCTCAAGCATCATAGACTAGATAAGAACTGCAAGGAGTGGAGCTGGCTAGACAGTTGGATGGCATCCAAGCCATGGGAAAACAGGCTTTTGGAAGAGGTTCATACTGACCCATCTGAGATGACTCCTTTTTCTCGAAGAAGTGAAGATAAGATTGCTGGGTTCTGTACCAGTTCTTCTGAACTTAACCCAGTAAAAGTAAAAAGGAATAATGTCACAACTAAAATTCTTGCTAAACAAGTTACTCATTCATCTTTCTCCCGAAGTTCTGATTCTCCATATGATGAGACCTCTCAATCAACTTCATCTTCATCTGCGTCTTTGACTCCAGTATCTGGCAATATTCTTATGTTGGAAAGAGCAGAAGAGAGTTATTACCGAAAACCTGGCTACATGAATCTCACTGAGTGTACCAAAGCGAAGCATAAAGCTTCAAGGTTTTCTTTTCATAAGAATCCATTGGCATTTTCTAATGGAGACACCAGAAGCTGTGCTGATTCTGATCCTTCATATTTGAACAAGGATCTGTACCCACCAATACCACTGGGTCAACCTGATTGGTTTAGAAATCGTCAATACAATGGGAGATAAGTATTGCTATTTGCTCGAGTTCAACAGCTTGTTGCCCATTGCAAAAATCATTAGCCAGTTTAGTTTCATCGAAAGGACTGATGCCGAAGAATCCAACAATTACCGAAAAACTTGGTTCAGATATATATACACTTTTAGGTATAGATATTAAGAATGCTTGTATTCATAGAATTAAAATGCGCAATACTTTTGTGAGTTACTGATGTTATGATTGCAGATTGAATAGTTTTTTCCAGTACTTTATACTCTTGTTCTGAACAGACCGAAAATGTTTGCGGTGTAAAAAATGGCATTAACGAGTCTACCTTTTGAGTGTAAATTGTTAAAGAGTGGAAAATTTTAATTAATTCCAGTAAAATCCTGGTGATTCAATGAAGATTGAAAGTGTTATTTTCTGTTCAATGACGATGGGAAGTGTTTTCTTCTGTTCAATGACAGCTCTTTTTCAACTGTTCATGAAAGCTATCACTAGCTTGATTGCCAAAAACAAGATTTATGGCATCTATTTCTTGCAAATCAACGTCCTGTAAAAACGTCTTGATTGACATTGGGAGAATCTTTACAGGACGTTGATTTGCAAGAAATAGATGTCAATGCAAAAACGTGACATATACTGTACAATTTTCTTATCTGTAAGATAAATAGATAACTGGAAAGTGAGTGTAGCCCTCACAATTTTCCTGGTATTACAGTTCTAGAAGCTCTTTCTCAAGCAGGATTGTAGGAAAATAAAAGACATATACTCTAGCTCAAGCAACACAAGAAAATAGAGAAATAAACTTAAGGAAGAAAAGTTACTCCTCAATTAAAATTAAGGAAATACAATACCTTATGTGCTAGACAAATCTTAATTCCACTCAACTAATGAAACTTAGTAATACTAAAACAAACTAAATAACTAAGCTTAACTCAAGTCTAATAAGGACTCACAACCATATTAAACTTAACATGGATTACCTAATAAGATTTCTAGATGGCATCTAGTTATCTGTATATCTAGAAGATAAACAAATATCTGGAAAGTGAGTGTATCCCTCACATTTTCCTGTACTACAGCTCTAGAAGCTTTCTCATATGAATTTTTAAGCAAGATGGCATCCATTATGATGGACTTGCTCGAGCTTTAGCAAACACTAAGATTCTCTCAGGGGCCTAAGCTGTTTCCCTCATTATACAAGACTAATAATTCATGGCAGAATATACAGAAAAGAAATTGTGGGGGCTCTTGATCCCCATTCGCATTCAGAATTTGATATAGTTTTGCAGTACACTCTCTGCTGGTCCCCGGAGCTGGCCCTAGCAGGTCAATTATAGGTGGATGGTAATACAGCTCACAGACAACGTGAAGATCAGTTTACCGCTAAATGCATTAAATTCCAAATTCCAAGGACATATGCTAACTTCAGAAATCAGAATTATTATATTTCCAATTAAAATTTCCAAGTTCGAGTCATGTGATTAGCAATAATTAAACCTTATCGAGTGGTCAACCTGAATCATTATTCCATCCTGCATCATTAATCACATAGTAACTATTAACAGAGAAATTAAGCTACTATAATTATATAGAAAAAGAATTTTTAGATCGAACTTTGATATGTAATTATAATATGAAACATCACACTGTAATGCTTTCACGATTAATATTGCAAGGGTGATGTTTTAGTTATACCACAAAAATTCTGTTAATGAACTTTTATCCCGTTGTAGTAATATGGAGCATCAAATGAACAGAAACATATATAATAACCATGGTTGTTGGTGTAACATCTATATAAATTATGGTCCCGTTATTCACGCTCAGAAATGACCACAGAGGCATCACAATCATCCCCACCTGACGTATAGTGTAAATGAATTAATCTTTCTATCTCTTAAAGCAATAGAAAGAAATGGAAAAGAGAAGATCTTTAAACAAACAAAATATGCACATAGAGACCACACAATAAAATGGTTAATGGGTCAGTTTCAGAACCGAGTACACATTTTGAGAAGCTTTAGACAATATCTCCAATCCGTTAAAGTTTGACTTCTTTCTATTGCAAAGACTTACATGTCCATGACAGAAACAAGATGATGAATTCATAAGCCTCCCACGTGGGAGTATTGCACCAAGAGAAGCAACAAAACAAGATGCTACCAAAAGCTGTAAAAATTTTCTTTGGATGTCAAAGATTGATATGATTTTCTGAAGTGAAGAAAAGAAAAGTTATGGGAAGGCTTTCTTCAACTTGGAGTAAGTAGTGGACTTGCTTTCTTTCATTGTGGGGTTGCCACGAAGAGACGTTATTAAGGGATTGTGGGGAGCAAGTGGGGTCTTATTGAGTTGGGCTATCTTTTTCTTGTATACACAATTATCAAGACATTCAATTGTATGCTTTTGTTTCATATTTTACATTTCCGGGTCTCCATCTTCTTTATATGAATTTGTGCACTGATAGAGATCAATATGTCTCTCATACAATTGATTGATTCATAAAAGGAATCAAGTTTTCCCATATTGCTACAACTTTTTTTTCAATCAAAATTATTAAGATTCTTTAAAATTGTCAAGGGCTGAAAAATGTTGAGTATGTGTTGGAGTTATTCATGTACTGTACGTAAGTGAACATCATTTTCTATATTGACTTTGGTTTCGATTTTCGTATCAATAATTAATTTACAACCCCATCTTCATTAGGAGTTGAACTAATCTTATTATCAACCCATCTAGTTAGACAATCATCTACTAATCTTCAGACTCAAGATGTTTGACTTCTTGAACTACATTCAATCAATCCTTAACTATTGAACAAGCCAATCATGTTGGTATCTTTACTTTCGAATGAGAAACAAAATGAAAGAAACAAAACCCCCTTCAAACTAAGATTGAAAATGACCTATACCAAAACACAAATTTTCTTTCAAGAGAGGACAAAAAAAAATTACCTAGCTATTATGTCATGTAGAAGTACTAGTTCTAGTTCTGATTTCAAAAAATCGAGTTGGGGAAAAAAACAAAATTCTGCTACAGTTTCTGCCCTCTGATGGCTCAACAAATAAAGCAAAAGAGTCTGGTGCTATTAATTGTTGCATGTGCAAGAATTAAATCAAGATTCTTCTTTGGTCTAATATATCATATTTCTTCCATCACAAGCATTCCAATCTCTCCTCTTTTTCTTTCGGAAGCAAGCATAAATTGCAACCTACGTACTTGGCAAAACCTGTTTCACCACAGGAAAGCATTTTGATTTAGGCTTATTTTTCAACTTGGAATTGAGATTTACAGAGAAAAGTTCATGCATAGTTGGCTTTCAAGGTTCAATGCATCTCGTACGTTATCATTAAGTTGAAAAGATAGATTTTCTCATCGCATATAAACATGCAATACAAATAGAGCTAACAAAATCTTATTATTTACTGAATAATTATCATGTCATGTAATTTAACTTTCTCTTTTTTTTTTTTTTTAATTTGATATATTATTCATACATGCGTACATATAAATAAACACACACCTACCAACATGCGCGCACATATCATAAAAAATTCATGAAACTTTAAAGAAAATTAAAGTAGCTCATTCATATAGTAATTTTCCACGTAACATGTATATACTTTATCTTTGGTAAATTGACATCATTTTACTCACTTCTCTCTTCCCCACATAAAGGGAAAAAAGAAAAAGATAAGAATATGTTCAATCTTGATCTAATAAATAGACTATTGGAAGATGAAGAAGCAGTCAAACTTGAACTAATTACTTTGATAAGCTCATCTTAATTTATTAATAACATGTCATTCGAAGTTAATTAAATACAGTTGGGGTTATTTGCACCCAAGTTTTTTTTGAACACAGCCACTTACTTAATAAGCCCCTTTCTTAAAATTAAAATATTCTGTTTTACTTTATAAACTCATTCTAATACCAATTTTGATCATATTAAAAATAAAAACTCTAAATAATTATTTTCCTAAATATATCCATCATTTTAATCTCCGTACCCACCAAATAATAAATATTTTCTTTCATCTTAAAACATATATGCGAACTGGGGAGGTCTCGCTTAATCTCATTAATAGCTTGACCGAATTGGTCTCTTTCCAACTTCAAAGCAATTCCTTAATGGGAAGATTCTGCAAGAAATTGGCCTATTGACACAATTTATTTTCCCTTTTTTTAAATAAAAATAAACTAAAATATTAGGAACAAAAATGTTATCGGACACGAGATCAAAGTGCATTAATTTGAGCTCAACTTTTCTTTTGTACTTATGTTTTTATTTTTTTCCTTTCCTCAATTACAAGAAGAACCTTGGCTGTATTTTTTTTTTTTTTTCTCTTCATAGCTTAAGAGGAGGATAAAGAATTCATCCTAGAACAATTTCATCAAACAATAAACAAGTTCATCTACAATATATTATGAACTTTCTAACATCATTTCCACAGTTTTTTGTATTAGAGTTTTACCAAAATGTAAATTAGCTAATAATAAGAATGAGATGGGTGTAAAAAGCAAAAAAATATGTAAGTTAATTAGTTTTAATTGTACTTGTAAATTTTTCTAAGGTTTATATTGTAATAAAAAATTTAACAAAAATAAGTGTATATATATCAAAATTTTGAGTGCAAATAGCATCACTCATTAAATATTTAATCACTCTAGATTATGATATGTTGTATTCTTTAAACAGAAAGTAAAATTAATTAACCTTACCTTTACTTTACTCAAATTGCTTTCATCATTTATAAAATCAAATGCCGGCCCAAATTGCCATGAGAAGAGGTTAGTTTCCAAATTCGAATCATTTCTTCTTTTGAATTTCTTTGTCTCCTTTATAAAATTTGTGAAACAAGTTAAGACTATTTAAATAGGTGTTAGCTATGGTGTGTAACTTTCATTATAGTAGGTTAACACATGGTAAACAGATATTAACTTTATTTTTCATGGTCAATAAGATAGGATAGTACCGTGTTATTATAGCAATTGTATTTTGTATTTGTGTTATTCTATACAACTCATTTGACACCATTGTCATTGACACAACAGCTTATAACTCTAATATGATTATTACATCTAGAAATATTCTAATAGAAAAATGCTGGCAATTTATCTGATTAAATTACAGTAAAAACATTCTTTCTATTATTACTTTCGCTTGAACTTGTGATTTTAGTGGATATTTGTGGTTCTACGGACAATTATGGGAGATAACGTATAGTTTGACTAAAGTAAATNTTGACTAAATTAAATAATAAAAAAAAAAAAAAAAAAACTAAACTGGACTGGATTCATATTTCTTATGTGGTGAGGATAATCGAAAAATGTTTAGTTAATTCTAGTGGTCGTTCTGCTCAATTTGGACTACATTGTGATAAGGAGAAAAAAGAAAAAGAAAGATTAAAATCTTTATATAT
>JANKKB010030144.1:0-57004 GCA_026225775.1 Bursera palmeri
AAATTTCTTCTGCTACTATTAAAATTAAAATATGCTGACACAAGAGTCCGTCACATTGTCCCTCTCTCTCGGGTAGCAAGTCCGAGTGTTACAATCTATGATTTGTACATGTGCACATGTTTATGTTGATACCAAACATTTCGTTTTCTGCCAGTGACTTTTTCTCAGGATTGAACTAGGAGCCAAACTACATGATCTTCGTTACTGGTGCCGGAGCTTTCCACTACAAAATGGTGGAACGATGTCTCCCATCCAGCAGAGACGTTGACTACACCTTGAACACCAATGTAAATTTTAATGTGTTGAAGCTTTTTCTGTCTCCTTGATTTCAAACTTTCTGGCCCTGGCACACACGCGGCTACTGCTAAAATTGCTTGTTCTTCTTACCATGTCCATTTTCATTTTTCTCTGAATCAAAAACCTTGTATACACACATTTATATGTGGTGATTGATAAATGTCTCATTCTCTGTCAGTGTCTTCTTTTCTCCACCAGTAGACTACACAACCACATGCTATGGGAAGCCCTACGAAACATGATTTGTTATCAGCTCTTCTGTTGTGGCCTTATTATTCTCTGCGTTCTGTCCTGCTGCCAAATTCTACCGTTTCGACCTTTCTTCACCACCACATGGGATTTGGATTGATTCTACATGTAGGCATTTGACTGAAGTTAGGCTTATGCTATGCTTCTTATCATAATTAAGCACTTTTTCAAAGCACTTCCAACAAGTGTCATCAACACCAGTCAATTCCTTTGCTTTATAGCTTGCAAATAAGTACAATTCTACTTCATTCCCTTAAGTTTACGAGAGACCATACGACAACTCTACGTATAACCGTCCAAGCGTAAGATATTACATCAACACGTGTCTATTGCACGTACCATCATGATAATCAGCATTATTCTAAAGTAGTTGATAAGCAAGTCTTTGTTTTGGTATTTGATAAAATTTATAAAAATATTTGCGTGTTTTTCTGGTTGTTACAACCATCCATCTTCCATGACTTACCTTAATAATTAGCCTTATAATAATAATTTTTTTAAAATTATCCTACACTCCAACGAACGAAAATCAAACACGTCAGCAAAATCATCACACGCGGAACCCAATAGCTGCCGTCCCATTCTCATCCGTCCACTAAAAATAGTGCATTACAGCATGAATTCACGTGAGCCGATGATGTACTGCACCAGTACGTCTCGAAAATACACCGTAGTAGACCTCCACTAACGCCGTTAGTTAACGTCGCAAAGTCCCGCCCACCTCCACCTCCACCTCCACCCGTCATTTTCTTACCCTCTCTTTCTGCCTCGCTCCCTCACCTCACTCCTACTCCATCAATCAAAATGGTGGCATTCTCGTCAACCGAATCGAACAAGCTATCCGTTACTTGAAACGCCGGCGTTTTAGTCTTAGTTATAAACATTCTCTACTGAAATGAGGACTCAATCTTGATCTTTGATGCTCTCGTTCTAGGGTTTCTGTATACTGAACTGAACATAAAGCTTCTTCTCCTTCGCTATGGCAATCAGAGGCGTTGATTTCAAGTGGTCAGTTTTGATCCTTACATATTAAAAGAAGTTAAAAAAATATTACATTTAGTTCTTTTATGAGTTGTTTTGGGAAATATAAATTTGAAATTTTGTTTGTTGCAGGTACGATGGATTTTTCTTGTCGATGCTCGCGACTAGTGTGTATCCTTTTCAAATTTAATATTGTTATTGTTTTTAGTTCTGGTTATGATTGGAAGCCAAGAAAATGGAAGGACAGAGAAGTAATTGAAATTTTCAGTTTGTATACATGAATGGAGTTTGAAAAGATTCTTTGGATTTAGATTATACGAGGATTCTTCCTTAATATTATGTTACGATTAGAATCATTGTTGCAATCAATTGGAAGCGTTACCATCTTTGTACACACCCGTTGCATATATGGATCGTGGTGGGTTTTACGAAGTTTTTCTAATGGATTGAATTCTCATTTCTTTTGAAGTGATTGATTTCAAAATCAGAACGTTTTGTTATAATTCGTCCATGGCTTCCTGTTGTTCATTCAGGTTGATTACACTACTGTGTTTGTTTTTCGCTTGTTGATGTTCGTAGATAATGGGCTGGCTGCTGGAATGGGATTGTGAGTATTTTGTGATGATTACCTTTTTATTCTTTGTAGCTTTCTCAGTTAAAATTATTATTCGGTGTCAACATTGAACTATTTTGCAAACGTTCTTTAGGGATTTTGGGTGGCAGCAGAGATATGCTCGTTTCTGTGGAAGAGTAGTGGTTCTTTCAATTCTATCACTGCTACTTTATCCATTTCTTTGGGCTTGGACTATAATTGGCACCTTGTGGTTCACAAATGCGAGGGATTGTGTAAGCGTTCTGTTTTGCAATTTTCAGGAGCATTTGCATATGTGAACTCTCGAAGTGCCTAAAAAACTGTTTTTGCATGTTTGCAGTTGCCGGAAAAGGGTCAGATATGGGGTTTCCTTATTTGGTTGCTTTTCAGTTACTGTGGACTTCTTTGCATCGCTTGCATGTCTGTGGGGAAGGTTAGAACACTTCCTGAGCTAAGTGTACTTTTTCCTTTATACTTGTAACCAAGTTCTATGCCATGAGTGAGTCTCCTTGTGCTCTTCCCCCTACTACTTAATTACATGCTCTGCGAGCCCATCTGACATTTTAAGCATCCATAAGATATTGGTCTTTGTTACTTCCTCAAACATGTATTTTCATCATTTTCTTTCAACTTCACTTTTGCAGTGGTTGACACGAAGACAAGCTCATCTTTTACGTGCTCAACAGGGGATTCCTGTTTCAGAATATGGGGTAAGCTTGAAAATTTCTTGCATCTTGATCCTTGAAGTACATGGAAAAGTGGTCATGTTTATCTTCCTTTTTTTTTTTAAAAAAAAAATCTCTTTAAGTTTAGTAATCAATATTTCATTGATCAGTTATGTTGTTTGCAAATATAGATGAAAGAATTCTGTTATTCAAATAGTAATCAAAATAGGTTGTAGATGCAATGACTTTAATAAAAATCCTTTGACATGTTTCTAACCTTCTTGAATTTGAAAGTCATTGCGGTGATGGTGCAAAAGTACATTATTTTACATTACTTCTTTTTTATAGTCCCTGGGTTCACCACTTTCTGTAATCCAGGTTTTGGTTGACATGATTCGGGTACCGGATTGGGCATTTGAAGCTGCTGCAGGTCAAGAGATGAGAGGCATTGGCCAAGATGCTGCTTCATACCATCCTGGACTTTATTTGACTCCAGCTCAGGTATATACAGCATCACCATAAGCTAGAATTGACATTTTCCTTTTATTAAAATTTATTTCAATGCGACTGTTGTGCCGATTTTATTATATGTGAGTTATTCAAATACTTATTCTTATTCGCTACACCTTTGTTTTAAACTTTTTACATCATTCACCATTCATACTGAGGGTGT
This sequence comes from Bursera palmeri, assembly GCA_026225775.1. Lineage (NCBI taxonomy): Eukaryota > Viridiplantae > Streptophyta > Magnoliopsida > Sapindales > Burseraceae > Bursera > Bursera palmeri. The sequence continues at coordinate 3,458 of JANKKB010030144.1, forward strand.
TATTCAGATTTTAACCAAATATAATACTTTCATTCTTTCTCTCTTTCATTGTGCTTGTGTGAGTGTGTAGAACTAGCTATATATGTTTATTTTTTTCTTACAATTCCTTCTATTTTGAAGTCTTATTGCATATTTCATTCTTAATTTGTTTATGACTGAGGATTTTGTTTTGTTCTTGAACAGAGAGAAGCAGTGGAAGCACTCATTCAGGAACTTCCTAAGTTTAGGTTGAAGGCTGTTCCAACTGATTGCAGTGAATGCCCCATTTGCTTGGAAGAGTTCCATGTGGGCAATGAGGTAAAACTTTTCTCCAGTTTTTATTCTTGATCTAAGTGTATGTCCTTTTACATATTTTAACCATTTGTCGGGCTTTTAGAATTTTCTCTGTTTACAAAGTGATAAATCTCTAATCACTTTAATTAGATTCCAACTATTCAGAGTTGTCTGGGTTTATCCATTCATTCCTATTGTCTCTGTATCAAGCCATTAATAGGGATTTCCTTACTTTACTTCTCAGTTTTATTTTTATCAAGTCAGAAATATCTTGTGGAAACTTCTATCAGTTTTTGGGATTCTCAAAACTGGCTGCATAATATGTTAGAACCCTAGGAGAAAGCTTCGACATTAGGTTGTTTTGTTAGGATGTCAGTTATTTACCTGCATAATTACACTTTGGTAGCAAAGTAGATGTAAAGTTATATTATTAAGGCGTGCAAGCCACCAGTTTGTGCCAAAACCCTCACACACAAGGATATCTTTAAAAGGGACATGAGCTTAGGTTTCTTGCTGGAAGTCGTGCAGGTCCGTGGCTTACCTTGTGCGCACAATTTTCACATTGAATGCATTGATGAGTGGCTTCGATTGAACGTAAAGTGTCCGAGGTGCCGTTGTTCAGTCTTTCCGAACCTTGACCTTAGTGCCTTGTCTAATCTCCGCACTACCGATTCTGAACGGACATCTGCCATTGTCGTGACAACAACTCGATACATCAGAACCCAGCCTCCTAGCCACAGCTATCTAGTGAGGTTGCAGGGTCTGCTCTGCCCAGTCCGTACGGAGAATGCAGGGTTACCCAATGACGCTGATATTGGTCTGGAAACAGCTGAGAATGGGGGAGTGTTAGCAGCCACTCAAAACCTGTCCGTTGTGGAAGCAGCTCCTTCTGTTGTACATGTGGCTGGCCATTCCTCCCCACCACCTCACTGAACTATTCCGGAGATTCTCACTGACAAATTTTGCTACATATTCGTCTAACCTCGTGCTGCAAGAAGCTTAAAACAATATTTTGGCCATGGCCATTGCGGTATGCTTGCAGTGGTTACTCATTGTAAGAAAAGATTTATCCAGTTGATCCATTGGTGTCTGGAGTTCTGATCTTGAAAATTGTTAATGATACGCTCAGTTCTTATGATAAGCCAATGGAAATAAATTTTTTTTTTTCAGTTTTATAGTTTGTGTCTCAATCTCTTCTCTCTAATCTCTATTGTGAAACCTGTACGTCAAAATCCATTATGAAGCAAGGCAGTTGTTAGAAATGACAAGACGTTGGATGGAGCCGGTCATGGAAGTAGTAACGGCGACGGAGATAACGAAGTCAGACACCTGGTGAACAAACGTTTGATGGTTGATTATTATCAAAGAGTAGATTATTTATTTTTATTTTTTCACTTAATTTTGCACTCGTAAACCAAATGTCTCCATTGATTGATAAATAATAATGCCTATTATTGATATGAAGACATTAATATTAGAAGAGAAGTTCATTTAAGTGATTTATAAAAATATTATAAATATTGAAGAAGAAAAAAAGTTTTATTATGGACAAGAGAAAGAGAATTGTTTGTTACTATTAAAAAAAAAAAAAAAAAAAGCCGGAGGGAGGGTCAGATAAATGATTAATATAAATAAAAAANACAAGAGAAAGAGAATTGTTTGTTACTATTAAAAAAAAAAAAAAAAAAGCCGGAGGGAGGGTCAGATAAATGATTAATATAAATAAAAAATCAAAGAGGGTCCCAGTTTTCGATTGAAGCTCAACCCTCTCAAATTATCCCATCGATTCTATCCATATACGATGCCAGACACAACTGAGACCAAAAACTGAAACTTGAAAGCTTTACCGGAAGGAGAGAGCAAATGATATTAACAAATAATGCATGGGGCATACCCCAGTTTAGGCCTTTCCACTCCAATGATTTCTCCGCCAAGAGATCTTCATCAACCAATCTCAGCTTTGTTTTGGGCTGTTGGAATTTCACTCCCTCTTCCTCTTCCCTTTCCCATACCAAGATTCCAAAGAACCCGAAATCTTTTTGTTGTTTTTGCAGCAGCAATAACAATAATACCACTTCTTGTTTGGATTGGGATTGGAATCGATGGACTCGCCATTTCACTGAAATCGAACAAGCTGAGAGCTTTGCCTCTGTTCTCAAGGTATCCCTCTCTTAGTTTCTCTCTATGTTTTGCTTCTTTTTCTGGGTTTTTAGTATGCTTTTTCTGTGCTTCTTTGTTTTGTTGAGAACTTGATAGTTTTTATGGTGATTGATTGATTGTTGTATCTCAATTTCCCTTTTCTTAGAGTTGTTTTGTTATGGATAGCTAGTTGGATTTTGTTTGTCGATAATGATATCACGAGTTCGGTTAAAATGAGAAAACTTTATGGGAAAAGTGCAATGATTTTTGTCAAACTTCAAAAGCAACTGAGATTTTAAATTCTAAATAAACTTACACCATGTACTTTTGCAAGATTTCATCTTATTCAATCCCCTGCTTTATAGTTTCAACTTGAAGATGCAATTGAGAATGAAGACTTCCAAGAAGCTGCCAAGTTGAAGAAGGCTATTGCGGAAGCTACTTCAAAGGATACTGTCGCAGAAATAATGTCTCAGATGAAGGTTTGACCTTGTCGATGAGGCGCTAGAATTAAGTTCCTTCATGCTTGACATTGTTTCTTAAATCTATCTGCTTTTATTTGCAGAACGCAATCGATGAAGAGCGGTACCATGATGCTTCAAAACTGTGTAGATATACCGGAAGTGGACTGGTAATCTTCTGAACCTCTACGACTTATTATCTTAACAAAGATTTCTTTTGTTTTTTCTTTCTGGTGTTGGTGGCCTGTTTTGTATTTGGAGAATTCTGACTATTATTCATTATCAAAAGAGAATTACTTAGTTCTCTGGATGCAACATATTTGGGTAACTCACAGGGGAGGCTAATTCATTAAGCTTTTTCTTCAAGAAGAATACCTTTCTGAGAATGCATAGGGTATATAAGTCATATTTGGTGTCAATTCAAGGGAACTAGTAAAGTTACTATTGATTTTTCATGGAGAAATAAGTTTTTAATGAATTACTGAGGAATTTACATTTATATTCAGCTGATATCTTCTCTTTTGTATTTGGAGTTCAGTTATATCATTGTTTGTGAAGCAAATGGAACTCATTTATTTTGTGAAATAAATGGTGGATAGATGTTGGTGTTGCATTTCTGGTAGAATTATTTTGTTGAGCTTTGACCCTTTTAGAGATCTGATAAATAGATTCACTTTTCATACATGTTGAGATTCTTTTTTGTGATGGCTACAATGTGATTTTGTTAGAGTCTTTTACCGGTAAATGGTGCAAATGGAGCCTCTCAAAGCAGACTTCGGGATGACGTATTCTTATTGGTTCACTTGTTTTTTTCCTGTTTTGGCAGGTAGGTTGGTGGGTGGGTTACTCTAAGGATTCCGATGATCCCTTTGGAAGAATAGTACACATAACACCAGGTGTTGGCAGATTTGTTGCCCGAAATTACACACCAAGGTAAAAAATATTTCTGGTTATTTAGAAGGTTAATATTATCCATAGAGGGCTAGTAATTGTTGTTTGCTACAGACAGTTGGTCACTGCTTCTCCCGGAACTCCACTGTTTGAAATATTTGTGGTCAAAGATAATGAGGAATCATATGTGATGCAGGTGACTTTCAAATTCTTTTTAGACTGTAGCTCTTTTGAGTTATTAGATATGTTTTAAATTCATGTGGTGAAGATAGACTGTTGGCAATTATGGATATAGTTTCTGAGTGTGGCAGGTTTAATTGGAATGATTATAGAATTATGCGACTTAAATACTATCTTTGTGAATAAATATTGTAATTATTATGTGGAAAAATTACTGTGATAACTGTGATATTTAGAATGAATGAGGAACTTATAGTGTATGTAGGCAACTGATTTGGACAGTGTCAGTTGACACGGCTGCAAAGATAAAAATTTTCTTTAAATCCACATTCATGACTTCTAAATAAAAGTATCTTTGACCTTTCAAATCCTCTCAGTGTGGAGGAGATCTCCTAATGTTATTTAATATATGCATCATGCTATATGTATGGCAGCTTCTGTAATAATGTTTTTCATATTTTTCACATTGATCTGTTTTCTTAAACATTTAAACCACTGAAATAAACCAACTTTGTATTGGTTTTGGCATAGTTCTATTCATCAAGGCTGCATAAGACCCTAACTTGACCTCAATAGAAAACCTTGATATATGTATGATAAGGTGGTGTGGCTGGAATAAATTTTAGTGGCTACAATGTGGGTTGATCCCCACTTGCGTGTTGAATTTTCGTCTTACAGCAAATTGACTCTGGTACTTGACCTGGCCAATATTTTTCTTGATATATTGGCACATTACCAGTATTTATAGGCACAGTTCTTCAATGCCAAAGATGGCATTCAACATTTGAATCTAATATTATCTGTTTACAGGTAGTATATTTGCAGCGAGCCAAAAGTTCAACAAACTCTGCAAGCTCACCTTCCAAGTCAGCTAAAAGTCCAACTCCCAAAGTTGAAAATACCTCCGTAGTGGATGTTCAAGGAACTGAAGTTAAGGCGGAGAGAAGTGATGACAAGGGCATCAACATTGAGGGAGCAACTGAGGAAGGGATAAAAAGTGTTATTAATTTTCTCAAAGAAAAAATTCCAGGATTGAAAGTAAAAGTTATGAACATTGATGTTACTGAAGAAGTGATGAATGATTCTGACTCTGTGAAGCAGTTGATGCAAGATGATGAAGAGTCAGGGTCTAGTGACAACTCTGAAGGTGAAAGTGATGACTTGGAAGAGATTCAGCCTGATGCTGTTGCCCTTGAAGGAGGTAACGATTCCTCACAAGATGGAAAGGATTTGGATACCAAGCTTTTTATTGGTGGCGTTGTACATAATAATGATGATACTCCGACAAAGGATGAGTATGTGCGAATGCCTGCTGATGTTAAAGATATGGAGAGAGATTCTTTTTTGCTACATCTTCCTGGGAGAAGTCTAGATTATGACACTGGAGAAAGTAAAATTTCTAAGGTGAAAGTAGCTGCTATAGCAGCTCAAGGTGTTTCGGAACTTATGCCTTCTGATGTTGCCAAGGCATTTTGGAGTTCTGATAAGGCTTCTTCTAAGGTGAGATTTGGATTATATCCATTAAATTCAAGTTGAGTTCTAATATCAGTTTTGGTTTGTATAATAGGTGAAAAAGAAATCTTGGATGTTAATGTGGAAACACGAAATTTCATGATCTATTGATATTCTATAACTGAATCTGAAATTCTGTGAAGTGTTAAATTTAATTTTTATGGTTACGGCTCCCCCATTGTGAGTGATTGTGCAACTTTTAATTTCAATAATATGCTTTAATCAACAATGAGTTGATTAGTTTTTTATTTATCTCAGGTTTCTAAAGATGTACGTGAAATTGTGAAACTCGCTGTTAGTCAGGCACAGAAGCAGAGCAGACTATCTGAATATACAAATTTTAGTCGAATTACCACCTCTGAAGGAAATTTAGATCCATTTGATGGTGAGTATGGTTGCTTGTAATTTTGCATTCATAGAATTATTCCTTTATCGGTATATCATCCCTTTCAAGATAGAAATTTGAGATCTGTTGGTTGACATGTAGGACTATATGTTGGGGCATTTGGTCCTTACGGCACCGAAATTGTGCAATTGAGGCGCAAATATGGTCAATGGAATGGTGAAGATGGCAAGTCTTCAGACGTTGAGTTTTTTGAATATGTGGAGGCAGTAAAACTAACCGGGGATCTTAATGTTCCTGCTGGCCAGGTTTGTTTCTTTTGAATAACTTGTTTTTTCCCTATGTAATGGAAGTTTGAATTAATCAATAAACCTTCTGGATGTTTAGGTGACATTTCGTGCCAAAATTGGGAAAGGAAGTCGCCTTCCAAACCGTGGGAAGTATCCAGATGAACTAGGAGTGGTAATTATCTCTAACCTCTCTTCCACCTCCACCAAAAAAAATAAAATAAAATGGATGTATTTATAACTTTATCTTTAAATGAACACAGGTAGCATGTAAGGTATTTAGATGTTCCATACCTATACTGATGTATGCAACATTTCAAGTGCCTATTGTGACATTGTTGTTATCCTTTTGCTATCATTAGTTGTATTTCTTCTTAGTTCTTGGAATTATTGATTTAGATATTTTTTTCCCTTTAATGAAGAATTGTGAATTTAGTTTTTTGCTTTTGATTTGTATGTTTATGCTCTTTCCTCATAACCATAGTTGAAAAGATTCTTGATACTAATATATTTAATTGTATTCGGAAGTATAAATTTTGAGATAGAGGCATTAAGTAACAATTTCAACCCTATCACTTAGTTATTCATGTTCTAAAGCAGTAAAAGATTTTGGGACCAGGGGCTTCAGGGTAAATGCAGTGAATTCTTACAAAATATAAAAATCTGTTGGCAGCGTCAATTTGGTTGGTTTAGACTGCCCAAACAATAATTAATTGTTAAAGCTCTTTTCTCCAGGTTGCAAGTTATAGCGGTCAAGGAAGAATAGCAGAATTTGGGTTCCGAAATCCAAAATGGGTTGATGGTGAACTTCTTCAACTTAATGGCAAGGTAAGTGATGAGGTTATTGAGGATTTTTAGGTAGCCTTTCCTCTTATCTGATGATTATGTGTGTGCACCCTTTGGAGGTGTTTTCGTTTAACATTTTCTTGATCCATGTTAATGGTTTTCTGTAGGGCATGGGACCATATGTCAAAGGCGCAGATCTTGGTTTCCTTTACATTGTCCCTGAGCAGAGTTTCCTTGTGTTGTTTAACCGTTTAAAGCTACCAGACTGAGTCATCCATTCAAATTTTCATTAACTCATATAACCTTTAAAATGACAAGAGCTTAAGCATCCAATAGTAGACGTGAGTCCTTTCCTATATATATACCTTTCATATTTGTACCTTTTACCTCCTTTTTTTCTTTCTTATTTCGGTGTATATCATTTTTGATAACTGACCAAAATTGGACATTTAATAGTGCAATATCTAAAATTCCTTCTCCAAATATCGATTCAATGCTTTTGAGATTCTCACAGTATATTCCATTCATCTTTTTTTGATAATCTTGTGATTGTCCGTTAATTGGTTTGTGTGCTTTGAACTAATTAATGATCCAGTTAAATATAGCGATTACTGATGATATTTTGTGAACATCTTGATGAAGTGCTGGAGTGAATGGTTATTTGGTTTAACAGTTTTAATTACTTTTTGATGGCTGAATGATGTTGGGAGGGAAAAATCTTAGGTGCAGCCGTTGCTGAGGTGACACTTATATGGCGTGCCATGATTGGTGCAGCTGCAGTGCAGCGACTGCACCGAATTTTCTCTCTTTTGGTAGATATGGTACCTGCCACTGGGATTTTGTTCCAGATGCTGGTGTATGCATCTTCGGATGCTTGGAAGTGTTGACAGATTAGTGATATATTTTTATGGGTATGAATAAGCTTAAAGGCTAAGGCAATGAACTTTGGAATGAAAAGTAGATATGAAATTTTGTGTGGTTCCATAAAGCAGGAAAAAGCAAAAATTGATGGTGGGTTTCTTTTTGTTATTCAAGGGATTAAAGGCAAGATTTTGTAAGAGGATTCATGATCTGGAGATGGAGAGCGAGAGAGAGAGAGAGAGAGAGAGAGAAACGCTTTACTGGATTTGTTTTATCGTTTAGGTATATACTTTTGGAACCTTTAGCCTGTGTGTGTCAAATAGTGAGCGAAGCAAGCTTCATTATCATATTATTCATTCCTTACCATGATTGTATATATAATATTATTGATGGTGTAGCAGCATAAAGCTGGAAGGAATTCGTGAAAGAATAGCCCACTCCTAAAGAAACGTAAAAGCACTTTAACTGTTGTCCACACTACGTATAAAGTCCCCACTGAAAGCTAGCTTGCATTGCATGGATGTTTTAGAATCAGCTTTCTACTTTCTTACTTTTCTTCCCTGTGCTATGCATTTCCACTCGACCAACTCGTACATAACAACAATCTTAATCATGAACCCAACTGCCCTCGACCTCATTCTTCCCTCCTTTTGCTTTAGTTTTATACTTACAAAAGTTTACTTCATTCTCTAACCTTATGTTTCTTACTTCATGTAGTCGAAAAAAGTATTCATTAATAATTAATTGTTTTCTATCTTTTTTTTTTTCTTAGCAAATAGTGTGATAAACAAAATTTAAATCTCAATAGTTTGAATCATATAAATAATAAAATTAATATATAAAAATTAAAATAATAAATATTAATTTATTTAAATTATCGTTCACTTAATACCGCGATACATTATGTTGGTGAAAATAAAATTAACAGAAATAGATTTAAGTAGAAAAAGAAATACTCTGTGAAAAAAGTAATGGAATTCTCTGACTTACTTTTTGGTTGGATTGATTAGACAAGACAAATAGGTATCACCAATTGCCACGTCAGGAAGAAAAAATTGATGAGAGATATGATTAAGATTAAGTGGTCTGTCTAATTTGGAAGTATGTTTGTTTCGACACTGAAACATTTCTACTACTGAAGGGTAACACTAATAAGAGCCAGCGGGGGACTCAGGTGGTCCCCACAACCGAAACCACTGAAGCTGAAGTTGAAGCTGTTACTGTTAAACTCTCTCGCTTTCGCTTTTTCAAGTTTCCTCCTTTTTCTCGCTTCCCAAACAAAACTCTTTCTCTCCCCGTTAAATTCCCCAAACCAAACCAAATGGACGTCAAAACCAAACCGAACCAAACCAGAATGGACATCAAAACCAAGCCGCCGCTAAAAATTTTTAACGCAACTACGAACATGAAACGATCCTCCTCCTCCAACTCCGACTCCCACACTCGCTTCGACTCGCCTCACTCGCCGCTACGTCTGGACTCCCCCTTCCGCTCCGACCAGGGTGATCCCGACCCCCCCGACGACCCCTCCCCCTATGCCTCCCCCTTGGCCTCGCCGCAGAAGTCGCCCAAGAATCTCGATGAGAAGCCTGACTGCAATTCCAAAGCCATCGTCGCACTCACGGCTGAAAAGTACACGCAGGGCTCTCAGCTGCCGGAGAAGACTGCGGACGTGGCTCCGCCGGCGATGAACATGCACAAGGCGATGCGGGAGGACGGTGGTCGGACGGTGACGAAGACGTCGCCCAGAGGCGGGAGATCCGAGACGGTTACGGATATATTGATGAGATCGAGGGCTGGGGAGAGGTTGAAGCTGGCGAACTTAGGGTTTAGATTAACCGAGGTCGTTTTGTGCTTGATTTCTTTCTCGGTTATGGCGGCGGATAAGACTCAGGGCTGGAGCGGTGATTCGTTTGATCGTTATAAAGAATACAGGTATCTGTTCTGCTATGCTCTGTTTTCTATGATAGTTAACTTTGTTATGTTTGTTTGGATATATCTCATAAACTGACTCGAAATCAATTGGGATTTAGCAGAAATTGATTTTGAATGGAGATTCTAATTGGGATTTAGACCAAAAATATTTGGCTTCGACTGTGTTTGTGTATGTGTTTGTCTCTTCATTGACTCCAATGTCAATTCTCTTTTACTACAATATAATACTTCACTTGATCATTTAATAAAGGGCTTTGATTGTTTATTTTTACTTTTCAACCTACCCTTCCCCACGCACAAACACAACTTAAATGATCCTTGGCAAGGTTGGCACGAGCCCTGCTATAAGAGACTCAATCAACTGGGGTTTCTTCTTTGGGACTTGATAGCTGTATTAGTGGCTACTGTGGTAGTCGCTGCGCCTTATATATATAAGAAGTTATTTGTTTCTCTTTGCTGCTTTTACTTTTTATATCCTTGTACATTCATTTTATCTTCTTTAAATGAGTCTTGATGTGATTATGCGATTTGATGACAGGTATTGTTTGTCTGTCAATGTTATCGCCTTTGTATATTCAGGGTTTCAGGCATATGATCTAGCTCACTATCAGATGACTGGGAAACATTTGATCCGCCACCACCTCATGCGCCCCTTTGATTTCTTTATGGATCAGGCAAGTTTGTCAACTAGCTACTATCAATCTATTTCTTATATATCTGCTAGTGACGATCATGCAGTTAATTTTTTGAGCCTTCTGATGTAGCTTGACAGTTATAGTTGTATTCACACTGGGTGGATTCAGGGCTTTGTAGTTGTTTACTTCATTGTCAAAGCATGCTGCAATAGCTCAATATAAAACATGTGAAGAATCTGTCAAGATGTTGTTAGGTGCTTGATCCCCACATGACATGGAAATTGGCATACATTGATTGCTGCCTGTAAATAAGGGTCTAAAAGATATTTCGAGTAATTGGAATTCATGCTCAGAATAATTGGGTTTAAAATGCATGGTACGGTAGACTAGTTTCTCACTGATGGGCAGCAGAAATGTTCCTTCCTGGATTATTAGGCAACACCCTTTTTAATGGAATCAGCATTTTCTAAGAGTGAAAGAAAGACACACCTGAGAGCACAAGCAGGCATGGACACATGCGCACAGTTATAAATACATAGTAGGAAAAAGGCTTTACATGTCTCTATTGCTGAAAGAAATTTTTTCTCTGTTGTTTCAAATAGCAGATACTTGCATATCTTCTGATCTCAGCTGCATCAGCAGCAGCTACACGAGTTGATGACTGGCAATCAAATTGGGGCAAAGATGAGTTCACAGAGATGGCTAGTGCGTCTGTTGCAATGTCCTTTCTTGCTTTTATTGCCTTCGCCTTCAGCTCCGCCATTTCTGGTTACTACCTATGTAATCGTGATGCCACATGATTTTACATGCAGGTACGCATCATATCCCCGTCTTTAAGTTGTGCAAAAATGAATTAAGAGAATGTCAATACAATTTTCATGTTGTACAGTGACATTTTTTCTTCTTACGATATGTATATTTTTCTTTTTAAAGTGAAAATAATGTAATGATCAAGTTTTTATTTCCTCGAACTTTCAAACAAATTACTGTATTCGACTGTGAATAGCCTCAATTTACACAATAGATTCAGATTAATAACTTTGTTATGTTTTGTGATGATTCTAGTACAAAATGCAAATAGACCGGGTGTTGGACCAACTTTTTGTCAACTTGTATAAATGCTCTAGTCCATGAGCACATGGGCTGTAAAGCTACTTGGGCCTAACAATATATGGGCCAAGGCCCCCCCACACCCCCTTCTCTTTTTTTTTTTTGCCTCTCTAAAGAAAAGAAAACACTAAATGGTGTGCCTATGGTTGCAGTAACTTGTAAAACCAAGAGGCAAGAGCTTACTGCGTGAGATCACGCCACTTAAGCATTCGATAATCATCGAGACAATCCAATTAAACCTCGCTTTCAAATGACGTGCTAAAGCACTAAGCAAGAAGGTGAGTGGACGGCGTTAGATTGTCGTCAATCGGCATCTCTTAACCCTAGAAGCAGAAACGCAGTGCAGCCAGCCAATGGTTATGGTGGCGTGACTTTCTTACTATTTCCTTGGTTTTCTCTTCTTGGTTCTGATCTAATCTAATCATGGATGAAGAAGTCTGGTGGGCTCTCACATCAAAGATTTGACTCAACATTATTAAGACACATCATGTCTCAATCTAACAACCAAGATGTTTGTGTTCCTATTGAATGTGCAAAGTGGGGTGCATATAATTAAACATCCGACTCCAGTTGACAACTAGAACCAATTCATGCTTATGCTTATCCCAAATCAAAACTAAAAGAACCAACCCCACCCAAATGCAACAGTGTATAAGCATCTGCCAATATTATGCAAATCCTCAGCGCAAAATGACGTCAAAATTTTTCCAAGCATTCTCTTTTATTTACTGTGGAAATAAGAACTGTTTGCCCCTAAAGAGAATGACTGAATGGAAGAAAACCTTTTACCATCTTCAACTTAAGTGCCCTTTTATGGTGCCCTTTGGCATTCTTCGGTAGCCATGTCACTCGTCCAGCAGCAGGCATTAGACAATAGACGCGGTTATGAACGCGTCTTTGACATGTTGACTGGTACAGAAATGAAAAGCCGACGTGCCCTTTGTGTATACATGATTTTGTCAGGTCAATTTCTCCCTACTCATTATTGTCTTCCGATACATATACACATACAGTACACATAGAGTACACTCAACTTGGGCGACCCCTTTGAATTGAATGCCCATCAGAACTCTTAAGAACAACCTATATAAATGATCTAGTGGGTTGTCTAAAAAGGTGTACGGAAGGTTGGTCATATATATATAAAGTAATGATCCTTTTTGACAGTCGGGTGTACAAAGGTCAATAAAGTTAGACAATAAATGAATAACGTCGAGGTTAAATTTTCCGTTCACATACAAAAGGTTTCACGTGGTATCCTCCATCACCCATGTTCATTTAGCCTGCAAATCTCAACTATATGACAAACATTCTCTATCATACCATCTCTTTTGAGGCCAAACTATTACCCAACCAACCACCTCTCTCTCTTTCTCATTCCAATTCCTTCTATTATCTATAAATTCATTAATAATTAATTTATCCTATTTTTAATAATTACAATATCCTTCTCGTACAATTATTTATTGTAAATCGATTTCCAAAACGACGAATCAAAACAACGCTCTTCTTCACAAGTCATGTCGTTTCTTTGACTATAATACATACAACCAAAACAATTACTTGAAGCAATATATTATATGATATTGATATTGATGCCACCCTTACACCTAAGATATGTTGTAGAAATATATTATATTATAATAAAACAATTACTTCATCTACTAGCTTCTACCAACCAAGATTAAGTACGGATTAGGGACTATATTTTGTACTATATTATTATTAATTAAGCTCAATTGTTCCATATGGGCACGTAGCGTTGTGAACTGTATGTATGCATGTGCATCTCCCTTATACTATGGAGGATTGGAATCAACGATAAGTTAATTTTGGTTACCAATCAAATAACTGTGGCATACACCTTTTCATGATTCGCCAACAAGTGTCCAACATAAAAATTATATTTAAGTAAATGTTATCTTCCGATGAAGGATAAGACAAATGTTCAGATTGATGATGATTATCGCTTTAGAAAGGTAAAGCCAGACAAACAGGGACTTGACACCTATGAGTCCAAATTGCTTTGCTTTGTTTTGATTTGATTTGATTTGATTTTGATGTGATTTTAACCTCGCATCCTTTGCATTTATATGTGAGTGGGGTACTCTAAATAGTTGAATGACATATGGGCCGTTGATGTTGAATAAATTAAAGAATCGGTTGACCAAACAGACGGTGCATTTGAGCGGAGATTGCATCAAAAGAAGATGTTACGTCGTTACTACTACTGCAGTTGGTCTGGCGGCAATAACAACCAGCAGCTGCCATGCCATGCTATGCTACGATGCCGCTGTCATTACGCCAGCCGTACAGCAGCCCTACAGGCTATAGCCTCCTCAGCCTACCTAATATTATTAATAGAAATGTGAAGTAATTAGAGACAATGAGTCGAGGGAGAAGAAGGTGGGCGGGCGGCGCGTATTGGGACAGCGCGTAGGGGAGGGGATGGCATTGGGGTTTGGGTTTGAGTGATGGAAATTCGAGGAGAGTAATAATAGTAAAAGACCGTATACGGAAGAGGACCATACCATACGGCTTTGTCCGACACATCCACGGATACCACTCTGTTCTTGTGGGCTCCACAACCCCACACCCCACCTTCTTTCTTCCCAACACACTCTTCCTTTTTCCTTTCCTGTTGTAACTTGAAACGCCTCCTCTCTGCTGTTTGATTCTTACCTATCTTCCCATCCTATCCTTCTTTCATTTACTTAACTGCCCTTCCTGCCTTCTCACTTTACTTTTCTACCCTTCTCTTCATTTACCAACTTCTTGTCCCTAATTGGCTCACTCTACACTCATACACACACATTTATAAATATCACATTCCAGAGACTAAAAAAACCCAAAAATAAAAAATAAAAAAATTATTGGCAAAAAATAACTAATTTTTTTTATAAAAAATTTAAAATTTATAATCAAATCTTGATTTTTTTTTAATACCTAAGCAATTATGAGTCCATCTAGGAGTTAATATTCTATCCATCAACCCTTAACACAAGGAATAATTATCAAATTATTTATCTTATTTTCTTTTATTTATTTATTATTATTTATCCATTTAACAATATTTTTTCTGTGCGAAGTGAATTATGTGAAATATTATTACACATTAAAAAATTGTAGTAATTGATTCTTTGGAATATACAATATTTTGGTATCATATAGTAAAATGGGTAATTTGATCCATTGGAAAGAGAATCTAAGTAGGAAGAGAAGGGCAAAATGGGAAGAGAGTGTGGATAGTAAATAGTACTCGTTATCAACAAGGACCCGATTTGTCTCCTCCGAAGTGGATCTTCGCACGTTATGAATGTCTTAAGATAGATAAGAGTTATGCAGACTCAACAACAACAAAGAGAGAGAGAAAGAGAGAGAGAGAGTGAGAGTGAACAAACCGCCAGCTCCTGCATATGCTTTCACTGCACATCATCAGTAACCACCACCACCACTTCCCAACCGACTTTCTCCTCCCCCCTCTCCCTCCCTTCCAGCTTCATTCTTCTTCTCTTCCCTCTCCTCCATCTTTGTAAAAACAGCTTCAATTTAAGCTCACTTTTTGCTACGATTTTGACATATAAAGCTTCAGCTTTGTTTTATCAGAAACCCTTTTTTTTTGAAAAAAAAGACTTATTAGTAACTGTGCGTTATCAAAGGGATGTTTTTTTTTTTCTTTTCTTTTCAGATTTTGAGCTAAAGTTTTGAGATTTGAAAAATTAAGTTATTCAAAAACAAGACCTCGTTTTTGATATAAAATGAAGCTAAGTTTAGATTTTGTCTGCATATTTTGAAGAACAAGGTTCTGTTTTGTTAAGTAGAGCAATTCATATACGTTCAAATATCAAATGTTTGAATCAATAGAGGATGTTTTACGCTGAGTTGTATTTGTACTGGTTTTGTATTTGCAAAATGTAGGTTGAATGAGTAAGAGTTTTCAAGCTTCTAAGTTCAGTTTTTTCAGTTCCGGGTCGCTTTTAAGGGTCTTTCTTGTCTCTACATTGGGTTGAACACCCTTCAAAGGTCAATATTTGATGATTTTATCAATTCTTATCACAAACCCATGAAGAATTTTCACTGGTTTACGCAAATTTCCATTAATGCCAAACCTGAGAGGAGACTTTCTCTAGGTGAATATAGAAGAGCTATTTCCTGGTCCAAGTATCTTGTCTCTTCCGGTGCAGAGATAAAAGGAGAAGGAGAAGAAGAATGGAGTGCAGACATGTCACAGTTGTTTATTGGTTGCAAATTTGCTTCAGGTCGGCACAGTAGGATCTATAGAGGGATTTATAAGCAGAGAGATGTTGCAATCAAGCTTGTAAGCCAGCCAGAGGAAGATGAGAGCTTGGCTGCAATGCTTGAGAAACAGTTCACTTCAGAGGTGGCTCTCTTGTTTCGGTTAAAGCATCCTAATATCATCACTGTAAGCTCCAGTTTCTTGAATTTTCTTTCTTTATAATTTAGTTCGTATAATGTTTTTAGTTGTGTTTTAGGTGATATACAACAAGAAATTGAAAGCTCTGGTCCAAGATATACCATATTTACTCTTATTTCTTCTATGTTGTCACCTTACTCATCAATTCAATGAAGCAAGAATGATGAAGATGCCTTAAAGAAGTAACTGAAAAAGCATATCTACCGAAAAGTAATTTTGTCCAAGCAATAACGAGCTTATTGTATGATATATAGACTGCTTTTGGTTAACAAAGAAAATTTTTTTACGTCCTCTTTTAGTCATTTCGATTTTAGACTTGACAACTCGTAAAGGTTTTTGCTTTCTAATCTTTTTTTCATCAAAGGCAATACTGATCTATGGAAAAGTAGTAAGCTTTCCTTCTGTATAATAGCCTTTCCTTTTCTCATTTATTGTGTATTAAGGTTTTCCGGCTTTGTGCATTGAACAACTTCAGTCAGCATTTATTGATCAGTGTTTATCATGCCTATCTGTTACATATTACCCATGTGCATCTCCTTTATTACTGTTTGCTATTAACTTGTCTTGATAAGGGTGGGTTGAATATTTGCGTTGGCATTGAATAATGAATATTTATACATGTACACTTGTATATACTTTTAGCTATTTTGGACTTCATTCACTTGTTGACAGCCTCACAAAAACTTTATGCAATTTAAAAATGCTGAGTTGGTTGAAGTTTTCATTTTTCTCATTAGGATCATAGTTAAAGCTGCATATTCTAGACTTGAGCCATGAAAAAAGAAGGATATGGTATAAAGAGTTGTAGGATGCTTCGAAATGCAATTCTAGTTGTATAAATAATTGTGTCTAATGGAATAAGAACTGCATTGCTATTTTTCCTTTCTCTATTTTTAGTTTCAATTTCATCTTCTCTTAGTGCATATTGTAGAGCTATAGTCACCATTTTCTAAATTATTTCTCCTAAAGTACAGTAATTAAGAGGTTGATGCTGAAGGAAGATTTATGCCTGCATTGAAGTGGACCACAAATGCCTAGGATCCCACATAGATGCTTATATCTTCAGGCATGGCTATTTCTTTGACATAATAATTGTACTTTTCCCCTGTTTTATGCTTTTGAAGGCAGGTAGTGGTGCATTCAATTTGATATTCCTGGTCTCAAAGTTGCTCCTCATCTTTAAAATGATATTGTGGATAGATTGTGTCTCCTTGATCTTTTTGATCTAGGTTGTTGTGGATGAGGGTGTTATTTGCATCTGTGGGAGGCTATTAGTTTTGCATATCAAATAGTGGTGGAAACGTATGAATCAGAATAAATTATTGCAATTTTCCGTTCATTCTAAGCAGTGGTTGGTCTTGATGTTTTTGCCAACTAAGAATTAGTTGGAACCAATCATTTTACACTGTATCCTTTTTACTTTCCTCATGCAGTTTGTTGCAGCCTGTAAGAAACCTCCAGTGTTTTGTATAATCACGGAGTATCTAGCAGGGGGCTCACTAAGAAAATACCTCCATCATCAGGAGCCGCATTCGGTTCCATTCAACATTGTTCTGAAATTAGCGCTTGACATTGCTCGAGGGATGCAATATCTTCATTCTCAAGGAATTCTCCATAGGGATCTCAAATCAGAAAATTTGCTCCTTGGAGAAGATATGTGTGTTAAGGTAGCAGATTTTGGCATCTCTTGCTTAGAATCTCAGTGTGGAAGTGCTAAGGGATTTACAGGTACTTACCGTTGGATGGCACCTGAAATGATTAAAGAAAAACACCATACGAAGAAAGTTGATGTCTACAGTTTTGGTATTGTCCTCTGGGAGCTTTTAACTGCATTAACACCATTTGACAACATGACTCCAGAACAAGCTGCGTTTGCAGTGTGCCAGAAGGTAAATTCACCTGATTTGATTGTGTTATGATGTGTATTCATGAGACATTCCAAATTTCATTGACACCAAAATATTGCAATTACATTTGTTTCCTACCTATATCCCTATTTCAGAAATCTAGAATGGATTACAGTACAACAGTTATATTATAAAACAAAGCTAGACTGTTTAAGGAAACGGCGTGCTTGTTTGGCAATTCATATTTAGTATAAGAGTGTCAAAGTGATTTTAAAATTTTTATTCGTTGAAGATTTTTCCTTCAAAATTCGCTTTGTTAAGTTAGATTATATCATGTTAAAAGTACACGGTGCAAAATTTTCTGCTTTCTTATATCTTTTAATAAGTGAACAATTTTTGTTCTATGTGTGTGCATCTTGTATATTTTATCGGATATTTGCGTTTCTTAGCATAAAATTGCATGAATTACCACTAGAATAAAATGAAAGACTTCAATATAGTCATATCACTGTTTACTTGCATTTTCAATCTTCTTCTTTATAGAATTACTTGTTTATTCAGTATTAGGTCACCTATAGTAGTCATATCAAGTGTACTAAGTTATTCAGTAATTCCTTTTAATTATCACTTTGTTTTAGCTGATCTCAAAATTGGTATTCTTTCATGATTTGCCATTTCTATTATTCTTTACCAAATTTTTCCATAATCTTGTATTGAGATAGTGAACCAAGAAAAGTATACAATGTAACAGGGCCTGTAAAAAGAGAGAGATATCTTATGAATCAAGTTATGCCCATTGTGATAGGAAAAAGTGTGTTGACGAATTATTATCTGCAATCAATTTATCTAGTTTACCCGTGTCATTTACAGAGGGAAGAGAAACTGTATGGAGCATTTGGTGCATGTGGCAACTAACAAGAATTTTTCAAAAGAATTGGTTTCAGGTTAAATCACACTACTTGTATGGCAAATGTATGGCACAGTTTTCTTCAAAAAGTAGGCTCACTATGTGCCAATAACTTTTAACTTATGTTTTGGCTTTCTTTTCTTTTTGTGTCCTTGTAAAATAAAACTAGATCACAATGGTAAACAGTTATACAATATATTCATCATACGTAATTTATCATATAATAGTGATTACATTCATTGTAAGCCTTGGTCTAATAGATGCATCTTCCAACTTGTATAAGTTGTATCTTCTTCATAAGCTTAGGCGGCATAGTGACAATTAGTCATATATGCCGGTGAGCCTGTCCCTGACTACTAGCTATTTAATATGTGGGGACTTGCTTTTTTGGCTAGTACATACACACAGATAGATAACTGTGAAAAGTTGCATTTGTTGTTCATTCGGTGCTGACTTACTATTAGAGAAACTTTGCTGTAGTAATACATACTGTCTTGTAGAAAGCTGCAGAGTCGTCAGCATATTTAAATAGTTCTTGCTGTTAACCATTGGCCTCATGGCATCTATGGTTAGGCGTTATACAGGTTTCCTTCTATGAAGCTTTATCCTTAAAAGCATATAATTCATGATAATGTTACAAATATTGTTCTTCAAATTATGACCTATTAGGTTTAATGTGTCAGTAACTGCTTTTCCTTCTTCATCTCAGGGTGAAGTGGTTTTATTTTTCAATCCATCAGCATATATTGGCTGTGTTTGTGATATTAACATCAATTCTTGAACTTGCTCGAGGGATATATGCACTGGCTATCTTGAAAAATGGCTGCACACTCAACTATGACATGGTTATGTAATAAAAGTGTCATTAATCATACATTCACACATTTTTACTAGCATTATTTGAGTTTTGTGCAGA
The DNA here is from genome assembly GCA_026225775.1 of Bursera palmeri. NCBI lineage: Eukaryota > Viridiplantae > Streptophyta > Magnoliopsida > Sapindales > Burseraceae > Bursera > Bursera palmeri. The sequence continues at coordinate 22,976 of JANKKB010030144.1, forward strand.
ATGAAAGACCACCGTTACCACCGTCATGCCCAAGGGCATTGAGTCATCTCATCAACCGTTGCTGGTCAAGCAATCCCAAAAAACGACCACATTTCAATGAAATAGTTTCGATTTTGGAAAGTTACTCAGAGTCCCTGGAGGAGGATCCAGGATTTTTCTCAACCTTTGCACCTTCTCCTGATCATAATATTTTGCGATGTGTGCCAAACTGTATGAGCTCTTCATAAATCAAGTTTGATTGCTCTATGTACCATATCTTTACTTGTCTAGGCTTAGAAAAACTTTTAGATGTTGAATTAGATTATTTACTTCTTTGTGGCTTTCAGTCTCTCTCTCTCTCTCTCTGTGTTAAATATAGGGAATCAATGCAATTCATGATGTTGGTTTTTCATTCTTATGTACCACAACCTTCTCTATTCAAATAGCAACTGAAGGTTGAAATTTATGAAAAGAAACAGTTTGTTTGAGTTGAATTCTGACCATTGAATGCCCCTTAAACTATAGGGATGAGTTTGGCATGTATCAAACTCCAAGCGAGCCAACATTCTTCAAGGCAACAAAAGTCTTTGGGCTACTACAACAATGCCCAAATAATCTACTATGACTAGCCCAAAACTTTTAGCTCTTTAACTCCTGATCTAATTTTATTCCAAAACAAATTTCAATGGTTATCATATAGGGTTAATAGAAAAAAATATAATGAGGGGAGAAAATGAAATAATTTTAAACCATGCATACGTATTATAATACATGTATCAAAACATTCTTAAAAACTCAAAAGAGTTGTAATTCATGTATGAGTCACTTTTTGCTGAACGTTTGTAATCTACCAACGCTTCACTTTCTTTTTCTGTTGTAATTGTACTCCTTAAGAACAGTTAACAAGTGACAGTTTGGCCGAGTGGTCTAAGGCGCCAGATTTAGGCTCTGGTCCGAAAGGGCGTGGGTTCAAATCCCACAGCTGTCAAATTATTGTTTTTATTTTTTATATATATATTTGAATCATGACTTCAATTGCAGTGTGCCAATGGCTAGACCCTCTTTTGAACTCTATGTTTTCTTGTAAGCTCACCAAACAACATATTCTTTAATCTTCTTCATCAACAGCATACTTGCAAAATCTTATAATAACCAAAACAATGAATTATGCCAAGTCTAAGAGGTCCCATACACATTAACAATTGGTTGTATTCTCATTCACTTGGCCGACAATCATCAACCCTTCTCAAATGAAGCTATTTACCTCTCTCTCACCTCTCCTGGGTAGTTTTTGACATATTCAGTCTAGAAACTTTGATTCACTAATGAGGAATAAGTACAATTGAATAAGACATTGAAACTTATACTTTTAAAATCTTAATTGCGATTATGGGTTGTCATAATCAGTCAGCTAAGATTCTCTGTAAATCTGTATCATTTTTGTGGCAAAAAAACTATTAGATATTCAAGAGATTCACCCACTAACTCATCCCACAAATAATTAAAATGTTGACATCACAACCATGAGTGGGTATGCCTTGTGTAGAAGAAACCGTACGTGGGGAGCATTATCTTACAATCCAATTGGTTTGGGTGGATCATATCAACAAATACTATTTAATATTTTAAATCTGCAATAACAATGATTTATCATTGGATACCAAATCAGTCCAACCTTGAGCATTGTAAAACTCACTAACTCCAAAAATTAATCATAAAGTTGTTAAAACACTTTATTAATTATCTCCATCTTTTGGCACCTAAAATTCCTCAAATTCCCACCAATATGATTACTTTATCAATTCATCATCTCGTTAAGCCCTTCGCATAATAATTAACTGATTGATCTTAGCAATGATGATAATTATAAATGCAACGCAGCCTACTTATTGCTTCATGTGCTGCAGTTGGGTTGAGTTCCTGTAAATGCAGAATCCAGAAGTGCAGAACAACTCATAGCTTGATATAAACAAGTAAAACATGAAATGGGTTGCTCAGAATTGTTAGAGTTGAAGAGTGAGTTGCACTGCAATCTTAGACAGTAACGCAGATGTTGTTAGGTTTCACTGTACTACATTATTATCTGCGGCAAGCAGCAGCTGCTTGTACTTGGAATAAAATATATTTTAAGAAATTGAAATTTATCCACCGACAGAAACATTTATTACCCCAGACTCCTTGCCCTTATTTATAGTTGCATACATGAAGTATTTACCTTCCAAATTTGCCCACTTTGATGATAAAATAAGTGGAACTATACAAAAAATACCAAAACAATTAAAAAAAAAAGTGTACTGCACATGTTTTTGTTAGAGAAGCGACAATGATGCATAATCTTACTTTATACACCATAAAGGAAAAACATGACTAAAGTTAAAAGATTAGTTGTTTCTTTTATTTTATTTTTCAACTTTGTTATCGTTAGTCAAATTTATCATATACCTTTGAGACAAATGTTTGACAAACACAACAAATTCCTATATTTTAATCTGGTATGTGTGTCATATCCAATGAAGTACTTTATTATTATTCATTGAATTTGTGAAACTCAGAAGAATCAAGCAAAAGGGTTGTTTTCTGGTCTTAGAAAATATGAATAAAGCATGTATTCATCGGGTCCAAGAAGTGTTTGATAATTTCCGAGCTTAGAAACCAAGCATGAAATGAAAAAAAGAAAGCAAGTAAACTTCATGACTCTGACACCCCATCCATGAAGTCTTGTCTCTTCTAACATTCCACCCAATTCCAAATCTGAAAAGGTCAAGACAACCCTCAAGTCCACAAAACACCCAGAAACATTTCTTACACAAAAGAAGCTTCAGAAGGGCACAACTGTCTTTTAGACATAACTATAATGTAAACGTGGCAAGTTCCAATGGAACAGAAAATAAACAAACAGACAGGAAACAGATCGGCAGTTGCAGTCCGCGCGCTTGGGTTGGGGGAGAAGTCCACTTCTCTTTTTACCTTCTGACATTCCATTTCTTTGCATTTCCAACAATACCCTTTTATCATTGCACTTCAATCCTCTCTTCTCCTTCTTCTCTTCACCTCAAGCTTCTATCTACTTATAAATAGCAACAACGAAGGTTAGATTTTTATATTTGTCTCGACTCTTTTTGTTTCTCTTCATTATCTATTTATAGGACTTGAATAAAATAGAACCTTCTTGTTTTATGACTGGTTTCTGAGGTATTGCTCTTTTTAATCTTTATATATGCATCTGTTTTTAGAGAAACCTTTTAATTCGTTTCATTTTTGTTTTTTTGTGATATTGGATCAATTTGGAGGTCAACTCCGCATATGTTTTATACCCTTTTCAGCTGAATTTGTTTTATGTGATATTGAGGTATTTTTGATAATTTGTTTAGTATGATTTTATTTCTGAAGATCTAATGAAGGTTATTGATTTTTGTTATCACATAATTTTTGCAGTGCTTTAATTTTTTATCGATCATTAGAACGTTTCGCCAGCAATGTTGTTTGCAAGTTAAAGATTGAACTTTTGATGCTATGACTTTGTTATTATTTTGTTTTTTGTCGACTTTTCTGACATGTCGAGATTATATTGATTTTTATAGTAAAGCTTGTATTTGTAATTGATGTGTTAGGAAGAGTTAAATACAATTTGCTTCCCTTGCTTGAATCGGTTCTGGTAATTGATTTACTGAAACGTTCTTGCAGATAAATTATTGGATTTCAGAATTTTTTATTTTGGTTGATTTGGGTGTAAAAAGATGCCTGGAATTGTTATGGATGAAATTCAGGAAGAAGGGGTGGTGAGTGAATTGGATGGAGATTCTACACCTATTAAGGAAAACTCAGTTCCAGATAAGTCTCCAAAGAATGCTTCAAGTCCACAAAGCCCTCTTAGTGTTGGCCCTGAAATCCCTGAGGCCGGGGTGGTTGACACCTCAATTGAGCAGCTTTTTGAGAATGTGTGTGATATGCAGAGTTCTGATCAGTCACCCTCTAGGCATAGCTTTATATCTGATGGTGAAGAGTCTAGAATTGATTCGGAGTTGTGCCATCTTGTAGGAGGAGAGATGAGAGAGGTTGAGATAATGGAAGAGGAAGAGGTGGATAAATCTGAAAATGATTTTCGTACTAACTCCTCTCCAAGGAAAGGTAGTCCATCTCATGAGAAGAAGTCAGGGAAATTGGATAAAACCCAATCTGCAAGTTCAAAGTCCCTTTCTTCTGGTCACTCGAGGAAAGGTTCTCGCCCGCAGTTGGACTCTGAAGTATCTTCAAAACTGAGTCCCAAGGGAAAAAGTCCTCCAGAGAAACCCCCAATTGATAAGAGTCTTAAAAAATCAAAATCCAGAAGTACTTTGAAAAAACGGAGAGGAAAATTACAGAATGGAACTGAGGGTTCATCTGAATCAAGGCTAGATAATCCAGATCTTGGACCATTTTTGCTCAAACAAGCCAGGGAGCTGATTTCTTCAGGAGAGAATTCTCAGAAAGCTCTTGAATTAGCTCTTCGAGCGGCAAAATCATTTGAAATTCGTGCCAAGGGGAAGCCCAACTTAGAACTGGTCATGTGTTTGCACGTTACAGCTGCAATATACTGCAGCTTAGGCCAGTACAATGAGGCAATTCCAGTTCTTGAACACTCAGTTGAGATTCCAGCGATTGAGGAAGGCCAAGAGCACGCCCTTGCCAAATTTGCAGGTCATATGCAGTTGGGTGATATTTATGCAATTCTGGGCCAGCTGGAGAATTCATTAATGTGTTACACAACAGGTTTGGAAGTCCAGAAACAAGTTCTTGGGGAAACGGACCCAAGAGTTGGTGAGACATGTAGATATTTAGCTGAAGCTCATGTTCAAGCGCTGCAATTTGATGAAGCCAAGAAGTTTTGTCAGATGGCTCTTGACATTCATAGGGAGAATGGTTCCCCTGCTTCTCTTGAAGAGGCAGCTGATAGGAGGCTCATGGGTCTTATCTGTGAAATAAAGGGAGATCATGAAGGTGCCCTTGAGCATCTTGTTTTGGCTAGTATGGCCATGGTGGCGAATGGCCAGGAAGCAGAGGTGGCTTCTATTGATTGCAGCATTGGAGACTCATACTTGTCATTATCTCGGTATGATGAGGCTGTTTTTGCTTATCAAAAAGCACTAACAGCTTTAAAGAGTACCAAAGGAGAAAACCATCCAGCTGTTGGTTCAGTATTTGTCCGTTTGGCTGATATGTATAACAGGACAGGGAAATTAAAGGATTCAAAATCCTACTGTGAAAACGCCCTTCAGATATATGAAAAGCCCATACCTGGTGTCCCTCCAGAAGAGGTTGCAAGTGGTCTAACTGATGTTTCTGCTATCTATGAATCAATGAATGAGCTTGATATGGCAATTAAGTTGCTAGAGAAGGCATTAAAGATATATAACGATGCACCTGGTCAGCAGAGCACGATTGCTGGAATTGAAGCTCAGATGGGTGTGATGTATTACATGTTGGGGAATTATACGGACTCTTACAATTGCTTCAAGAATGCTGTTTCAAAGCTCCGTGCAAGTGGTGAGAAGAAATCTGCCTTTTTTGGCATTGCTCTTAACCAAATGGGGCTTGCTTGTGTGCAGCGTTATTCTATAAATGAGGCTGTTGAATTATTTGAAGAAGCCAGGTTCATTTTGGAGCAGGAGTGTGGACCGTATCACCCTGACACACTGGGGGTATATAGCAATCTTGCTGGAACTTATGATGCAATTGGCAGGTACTGTTCTTTATCACTCTTGTATTTCCTTCCATCAGCAAGTGATCTTCACCTAATAACTGTCAATATGTTATAGTGCTTTTCCTTTATGTAAAGTCTCCTCTTAATTGGAATTGAGTAGTTTATTTCTCGGTGTTTCACTTGGCCGTATTAGGTTGTACAGATATAATGGAAAGAGGCTGTGATTTGCTTTACTTTCTTCTCTTGATCTTAGGCTGTAACAAAAGAAATGATAATTATAAAGCTGCAAGGTTGAAGTATATGGTTGCTCTTTTAAGTCCTAGGAAATTAATTGAATGAGTAACTACCATGTAAACACCATTGCTGGATTATAGTTCTAAGCAATACTTAATTCTTTTTGCTGTTTTCATGCTATGTCTTAACACAGGTTGGATGATGCAATTGAAATCTTGGAGTTTGTGGTTGGGATGAGGGAGGAAAAGCTTGGGACGGCAAATCCTGATGTGGATGATGAGAAGAGGAGGTTGGCTGAGTTACTGAAAGAAGCAGGGAGAGCTCGAAGCAGAAAAGCCAGATCATTGGAGACCCTCCTTGATACCCAATCTCATATAACCAATGAGGGTATTAGGGTATGACAAGAATGTTTATGTGTATTTTAGAATGAATATCATGTATTATAGTATTTATTTAAAGAAGATGAAATAGAAAGAAAAGGAAGAAAGGAATAGGTTGTTTGTGTTTCGATTAGATTCATGGAGTGGGGTGCATAAAATAATTTCGGGCCAGTGTATTATTGATTTATACTTCATTGGTTGAAGGTTGCTCTACCTTGTATTGCTCCTTTAAAATATTATGATAAAAGTCTCAGTCACGTTTCTTTCATTCATACATAACAGTTCAATGAATTATAGTTTTCTTACACAGACACTCTTCCGTCAGTTGTGTGTATTCAGAAAATTTTAAGTTGATTTGTATGAAAAGTTTGTATATGTAATCTATTTTGTTGCATCTAGGAGTTTGGTTTTTATTACTTAAATTGCAATTAAAGCTCATGAAGTACTTCATAAATACATTAGTAGCGGCAATTAGAGCGCTGTGCCACTAAATTTTCAGCTATTTATTGGTTGAAGAAAGGCTAGCATTAATTTGGCAGGTTGGTTTCATCCGAAAGATAATTTTGATTTTCACGGCTTAAGAAATAACTTATTAGCCATGTTTTCAAATAACGCAATTATAGATGAAAAATTTTCTGGTTAAAACGAGAGACCACACCGAGCTGCTTTCTCAAAGTGGATAAAAAAGCTGAAAGATAATACGAGACAGAAAGGTCTAAGCTGCTGCAATGCCTATCATTATTACTCCATTTAAATATCATTCTCAAGTTGAAAGACATGTAAGAGTAAGACATTTCCATACATTCTTAATGTTTCCAAAATGAACTATTTCCTCTAAAACACAGTCCACATGTAATTTGAAAGTAATCTTATGAGGTTGTGACGTAGCATCAATGACCTCCCTGACGCTAAACTAGCACCCACCAGCCACCAGTCACTCAGTAGGTGATGAGATACCCATCATATAACAGTATCGAGAATAAGCCAAACTCCATTCTACCGAAGCATGTATCTTTGCTGTACCTATAACTGTGACTTCCGAACTGCTGGGCTTGAATCTGGTAATCCGTTTTTAGGTTCCACGAATGAAAATTGCAGCAACTTATAGCCTGGCTGAATCCATCTTCTTGGTACATACCAAGGGAGAGCTACAAATTGCATCATAACGAGGCCACAAGCATCTGAGCTATCATCAACTTTTTTGTCGGGAACATATTATATTAGATAAAAAATGAGTGTACCAGAGTGGTGGACCAAATGCCCCCTGAAAAGAAAGAATCCTCCCTGAGAAGGGGAAATAAACTCACAAAAGCACACTTAAAGTTAAAAAATTCTGTACACAACAAAAAAGAGTCTGTTATCTACACTTACAAAACAGTCCAATAAGAAAATTAAAATAAGATCAAGACCCCTTCACAGTTATGGTAGATAAAGAAGATGAAAGTATCTTAAAAGGGTTTAACAATTGGAGCCCATAAAGATGCGAAAAGTCAAATTTTGTCTCATAAAACATTGATTTCTTCTCCTCTTGAATCCTCAAAGATTCTGCAGTTCCTCTCTTGCTAAATAAACAAAGCTGAAACTGCACACATCCATAGGAATTTGGCCTTCTTCCCTTTCCAAAAGCAAAGATTTTTTCCACTAGAAGAGCTCAGCATGTTCTTGGTTTGACCCATCGAAATTTTGTTGCAATACTTAATCCATTACAAAAAAATGGATGCCAAAGTATGATGAAGAAAAACATTATTCGCTGACTCTCCATTCTTTTTGCACATAATACGCCAAGAAGGAGAAAGACAAAAGTTCTTAAATTTGTTTTGAATAACATCAGTTGTGTTGATTTTTTCCCAGCATCATTGTCCGAGCAAAGACTTGATGAAACTTTTGCCTTTCAAACCATATTAAATTGTTCAACTGCTGCATCATAACTTTCTCCCAATAGCCACTCAAAATAAGATTTAACCAACTAAAATCCCTTCTAGTCCAGCTTCCAAGTTCTTCTTTTAAGAAACTGACTTTGCCCATCAGGTCAGCAAAATCTTGAAGCTCCATCTCACTCAAGTTGCTTCCAAAACTTGGGTTCCAACTCACTCACATTCAAGAGACTATCATCTGAATTCCCACTTAAGCAATGCGCAGGCTCTTCAAATGTAGACAGTCAAAGCAGTTTTGTGAAATACTCAATCTATATGGTTACATCCAATAGTAGCAAATCATTATCTTTACTTAAAAAAGACCTCAATCAATAGCCTCTTCCAGCACTACATTTGCCGATTTCAATCGAGGAATATACCCTGCTCTTTTCATCTCTAGAGTTAATTTTTCTATTGCAGTATATACCTCCTCTGACTGATGATGTGAGCGATCACCAGCAACAAAGATGTGGATATTATTACCAACTTCAATCCAACTGCATCCAGGTTGCTTTTTGAGCCCCATTTCTTTAATTTCTGATCTAACTCTAACAAATTCACTCGATTTTTTAAAATCTTCAAATAAATTTGCAAGAAGGACACGATAACCAATACTTGTGGGATCAAGTTTGAATATGTTATTAGCCACAAGTTCAGCTAACCTTTTTTTGCCATGAGTTCGGCAAGACCCAAGCAACGAACCCCATATACGATCATCTGGGATCCAAGGCATGGCCATGATCAAATCATACGCCTCATTCAGATGGCCAGCTCGTCCCAGAAGATCAACCATGCAAGTATAATGTTCAACCTGAGGTTCAAGTTTATAGTCCTCAACCATGCTCTTGAAATATTTCCATCCCATATCAACCGCCCCAGCATGGCTGCACGCAGAAAGAAGTGCAGTAAAAGTTATATGATCAGGCTTCTTACCTGCTTCCTTCATCTCTTCAAACAAAACAAACATTTTATCTGTGTGACCATGCATTCCTAACCCCAATATGATTGAGTTCCATGATATTTCATTTTTTTCTGGCATTTTCTCAAATATAGTCCAAGAGCTATTTATGTCTCCACATTTGGCATAGGCAGCTATCAGAGAATTGCTCACAAGAACATTGGGTTCAAACCCTTGCCCTAATACGTGACAATGAACCTCCTTACAAAGGATGATGGCCGACAAATGAGCACAAACTGAAAGAATTAATGCCACTGTTACAGCATTGGGTCTAATTTGTTCAGATTGCATATCTCGGAATGCCTTTAAAGCTTCATCAGTATACTCATTTTGAGAATATCCAGATATTAGAGCATTCCATGAGATTAAATCCCTCAAGGGTAAGCCTGAAAAAACCTTTTGAGCAGACTTCATATCTCCGCATTTTCCATACATATCAACTATCGCACCACCAACAAAAATATCTGAATCAGATGCCAATTTTACCACTAAACCATGGATTTCCATCCCTCTAGACTTGAGAGCCAATGATGAACATGCCCGCAAAACAGCCAAAAGCATGACAGAGTCTGGAAATCCATTCTCCATCATGAATTCATGGAATAATTCCAGTGCTTCCGTAGGACAACCATTCTGACCACAATCTGAGATTACCGCACTCCACATGACCAAGTTTTGATTTTGAGACTGACTGAATATTGCCAAACCAGCGTCAGGATCACCACATTTAAAGTACATATCTACGAGTGCTGTTTCAGTTCTTACATCATTTACTAATCCACAGCTGAGAGCCCATGCATGGATCTGCTCTCCAACTTTTAGGTCCAGTAATTGAGAGCACAAAACTAAAACAGCCACCACCGTTGAAGAATCTGGTCTTACCCCGAAATTCAACATCTCAATAAACAATTCCAATGCCAATGACAAATACCCTTTAGAAACATAACCTGTAATCATAACATTCCATATGACTGCATTTCCTCTCGCTGACTGATTATCATGAATGCTTTTAAAAACATGTTGAGCACTCCTTATATCTGCACATTTCATGTACATGTCAATCAATCCACTAACCAAAAACTCATCGACTTCCAATCCACTTTTCACAACAAATCCATGAATCTCTCTGCCACTTAGCAAAGCTCCAACTGATGCACAGGAAGAAAGAGTTGAAAGACAGCTAACCCTATTTGGGTACACACCATGTTCATTTATCATTCTTCTAAAGATCATCAAGGAACCCAAGTAATCCCATGATTGACAAAACCTAGATATCATTGTATTCCAAGAAACCAAGTCTCTCTCACACATTTTCTCAAACAACTGAACTGCTTCTTTGACATCTCCACATTTCCAATACATACCCAAAATTGAATTTTTAACATAAATATCCTCAAAATATCCTAACTTTAACAAATTGCCATGGATCTGCCTAGCCTTTTTTACATCACAAAGCCCAGCAAATGCTTTAATTAAAAAAGGAAAGAATCTAAATTCATCAAATGAAAAGCCATATTCAAGCATGTTAAGATAAACCCTGATAGCATCTTCGAACAAACCAACGGCTGTGAATTCCCTAATCATGTTACCAACCGTCGAAACATCAACTACGGGCTCATTGTTCAAAAAACCGCGTTTTGTTATCGATTTCTGAGATGGGTTTTGCACAAACGGTACAGAAGCAAATGAATTGTTCTTAATAGTGTAACAAACAACTGAAGGTTTTCTTGTGTTGCAAAGAACATTATAACTAGGACTAAATTGAGCTACCTTAAGTGATGGAAGAAAAGAATTTGGTTCATCCATGCAGTGACCGCACAGCTTAAGTGCATGCGATCCTAATAATCCTACAGTTTCCATCTTTATTTTCCCGCTTATTCTTTACACTGGCTTCCTGCTAGACCCCGAACTAACGCCAACTCAATCCTCGATTTGAACTGAACTCAGATGATTATTATTATAGGGAATGTTGAGAGATTTGATCAATTATTGGGGGTTGTATAAAATTTTTCTTTAAAAAGTAAAGGTTAACGAGGTTGAGTTAAGGGTAGAAGCTTACAAGGTGTATTTTGTTAGATTATTTCAAAAAAAAAAAAGTTTATAATTTAAAATAATTTTACTTTAATTTTTTTTTTTTATACAGTATAGTCTTCTGTTTGGTAGCTTTATAGCTTAATAATTGTTGAGCTGCTGATAAAAGCTATTGATAGGCAACTGTACAAGTATAGTTGTCCGGATTATTTTTTAAAATAATACTTAAAAATAAAATTATTTTGATAAATCTTCCCAAAAAAAAAAAGATAAAATGAAATTCATTTGCCGTAACCTTTCTTGGATGGTCACTAAAACAGTATCATCGAGGGCATTTGTAACATTTTTAAAACCAATAGGGTGTTGTAAAATCATTTTTAGAGAGTTTGCGAAATGGTGAAAATCATTTTAGTCCGATTTTGATTTTTCGTCTTTCATCTCTTCCGTCCTCGCTTCCATACCTATTTTTCTCTCTTTTTTTTTTTTTTTGGTTTGTCTTGAAACTCCCTCCAATTTGCTATCGATGGAAGCCAAAGCGTCGGACTCACCAACGAGCTTCATAGATAAGATAGTGGTGCGCACTTTCAGTTCTTGCTTTACTCGGTCCTGTTATGTGTTTCCCTGTGCAACGAATAATTTATTTTTGGTTATGTGAACTCTTTTTAGGTTCCTGGAGATGTAGTGCTTGATCTCTCTTCCTTGACAAACCAGACCATCAAGCTTGGCGGCGGCCTCCGTCAGGTCTCTCTCTAGTGATTACTTGATATTGTGGTTAAATGTAGACCATTTATAGTTGTACTGTATCAACTTGTTTATATTTTTCTTTACTTGAACTGCAAAATTATCTTAATTGTTGACTTGGATACGGTTTTGTGAATGTTATAGCTGAATTAGCCTGGTTGTTGAGCCATAAACGGTTTCATTTGTTTATTGGATGGTTGGGGCACTGAGTGTTGAAATTTATTCCTAAAAAGGAGAAAGAAGGGAAGAAAACATGGTTGCTTTTCAAAAATAAAGATTCTTAGCTGGACGAAATATTTAGTATTCATGTCATTGTATAATCCTTTCCTGTGAGGATGCTTTAAGGTTGTGGTAAATACTCATTTTTTAGCATATGTGGTACCTCTTATCTTTGATTTTCTAATTTTTATATGAAAGAAGTTAGCTTGGTTGTTTATTCTGTCCTTATTCATCTAAGCCGTGTTCTATACACCAATTTTCATGTTTTAGTCATGGCCTGCCAGAAACAATTAAGATAATTAGTTAACGTTTATTATTTCTTTTGCACTGATGGAGGATATTGACATTCATTTTGGGTAACTTTCAGGATTGTGATTCTATTTTAGTTACGAAGGCTGGAAAACTGAGATTCTCAAAGCCAAACAAGTACTGGGTTGAAAGCTTTCAGAAAAGGGTGTGTATGGCGTTATTATAACTATATGAGCATCAACAAAATAGATTAATGTTTTACATATGTATTGTACTTGTCTTCTCTTTTAGTTTATTCCTTGCTCCCAATATAATTTACCTGTAGCCCCTTTCTGTAATGATATTGTATTTCTGTTGTTTATACAGTATGTGCCTTCCGTGGAAGATACTGTTCTTGGGATTGTAGTGGACTCTAAAGCAGATGTAAGCACTTTTTACATACTTAAATGAATTATGATATTAGGTGTAATTCCTATTTTGTCAGTTGAAACTTTGTTTTCATTTTGCTTAGATGCCTTTTAAAATTGAAAAGTTTCCTGTGTTTGTCAACTGTTTTAGCCGTATTGGTGAATTACTTTGTTACTGGTGCATTTTTTTGCATTTCGTGAAATATTAGTTCTCATATCTTAAGGAGTGAATTGTTTATGCTAGGTTTCCTGGTGGAAGATAAAGAGTTATATAAACATGTTTGTATCTTTCTTATTTAATTTCTCTTCAACTTGAAAGAACGAAACTTGCCTGCAATTTACTGCTTTTGATTAGATGATGATGTAGCTTGAAATAGCACTGCAATGAACATATATGTGTTGCAAAATAATGGGTAAAAGAATGATAATATGGAATATAAAGGAGTATACATTGATTCCTTCTCTTTAGAAAGAAAAAGAGAAACTCAATTTGTTTCTTGCTTTTAAAAAAGTTTTCCATGGGGCCATGTCCTCCCAGTTGCTGCATATTGATTTCGTCTGTAATGCTAGTATAACATTCATCTTTCCTTGCAGGGCACAACTAAAAATCCATGTGTGGCTTTACCTTGGTTCAATATTTTTAATATTTTTAATTAATTAATTAATTATTATTATTAATATTTGTTGTTATGCAGAACTTCCTTGTGGACATTAAAGGACCAGCAATAGCATTTTTGCCTGTGCTTGCCTTTGAAGGAGGAACCAGGAGAAATATTCCAAAGTTTGAGGTGCATAAAATTCAATCTTATATCTATTATAAAGACAAATGACAATGCTACATCCTTTACTTTTGCAAATAGTTAAAGCACAGATGGATCTGATGATTTGCATTGTCAACTTCTTAGTATTGAGGGATGCTTTCTAGCTAGGCAATATCTGTTTATATAACCATGAAGATAAAGCCAATAGCTTAAGAAATTATCATTGCAAAGGAGAAAACTGTGAGTGCTCCTGACCTTATATGGAGCATATAGATATATGCCCTGTTATAGTGATTTAAATGCATGGTAACCTTATTGTAGATTAAGACAGCAAAGTCAGGTATGTTGGGAGCACAATTTTGCTTTAATGGTTCGACCTGTTGAAATATGCAATCTAAATCTTTTTTTCTTTTCTGTTTTTTGTGTTAATTTTCTCCACTATTTACTAATGTAGGAAATTGCCCATTTTACCTTTTTTCTTGTCTAGACCTTTTTTGGACTAATTTTATCTTGCTACAGGTAGGTGCCCTAATTTATGTTCGAGTTGTGAAGGCAAACCCTGGCATGAATCCTGAGCTGTCATGCACTGATGGTTAGTTATGGAAGTGCCTTATATTTGTCATATTGATGATTCCATTATTGTCTCTTGCCTTATATTTTTATTTTCTATGATTCCTTGGATTATTTCTTGACTGATCTGTGGATTCGTCTTTTGATTATAGCCAGTGGAAAAGCTGCCGAATTTGGGCTCCTAAAAGATGGCTACATGTTTGAAACTTCAACTGGTCTATCAAGAATGTGAGATTTCTGATTTCTCTATCCTAGTTCATAAGAGATGCTTGAGATATATTTCAAACATGAAGTTAGTTTGAAGACACGATGTCACTATAGCTTTGTTTTTTCAGGCTTCTGAGCTCACCCACATGTCCAGTTCTTGAGGCTCTAGGGAAGCAACTATCCTTTGAGATAGCTGTTGGGTTGAATGGCAGGGTTTGGGTATGATTTTTTTGTCCTATATTTTGCTGACTGTTTACTGGGTTGACATGTTTTCTACTTAAAACATGTTGATCTTAAATCTCACTGAGCTCTTTATTTGCTCCTTTTTTCCTTCTGAATTTCTTATCCTAGGTGAATGCTGCCTCTCCATCAACTGTTGTTGTTGTTAGTAACGCAATCATGAACTCGGAATCTTTGAGTGGGGTGCAGCAGAAACTTATGGCGGAAAAACTTCTTGAGAGGATAAAGTGATCATGTTTTGGTCTATATTTACCTTGGAACAAATTTTCTTGTGAGTTCCATTTCGTACACTCCAACAGAAATTTCCTTGTTTTTAGGCAGCTTAATCATATGTAAAGAAAACAAAGGCACATACCTCATAGGCTCATAGCTGTTGGATCACGATTCACGAGAATGTCTGTACTTGGAAGGAGACAACAACATTCAGGGCCACCGACGACAAGTCATCTATAATTTTGCCCTTTTTTCTGAGAAATTAGAACCACTTGTTGCATGAGTTAGTAAAGCCTTCGCTATCAATTACAGTTTTAAATGGCACTTGCCTCCGAACTTTCGAAAGGTGAGTAATGCTCGGGGTTGCTTCATCTCAGCTATTGTGAGACTTCAAAACAACTTCTCCGGTTTCTTTATTTTCCAAATTTTCTGCTAATAAATTTGCATATCAATCAAATTTATCATTTCATTTATGAAAGGAGACAATCTAAATTACTAAATGTGGCATAATAATCCAACAAAGTATTATAATTAATTGTTCTTTAATGAAGAGAGCGACGTTATCACCTACAAATTTGAGCCAAGGCATTATTAATTACGTCCAGGTCTGGTCTTTGTTTTACTATTTCCGAGGTTGAAGCATGCTGCCATCTTTTATTTTTGAAATGGTCAGAGCATGGGAGTTCAGCAATTCCAACCCGTGTCTTGGTGCATATAATAACCAAATTATTAAGAGTTGTACCAATTATGAATGAGTCCATTCTTCTATCAATATCACCATTATTGTGCCACGTTCTAATGTTGTTTTGCGAAGACATCTGCTTACCAAAACAAAATTACTGACTATTTTTTTCTGAGCCAATCCATCTTTCGTAGCCATTCCTAACAAACTACATGAAATGACGCATGCAGTAGTTCAGCTATGGGGGCACCTAACGTTGCAGTGTTCTGCGTGATGTTCATATGTGAGCGAGCTGCTGCTGTTGCCTGGCTCTCTGCTTATCTACGAATTTGCTCTTCTAATACGGCCAGAAAGAGTTAAATCATATTAATTGCTTCTGCTTCCACTTGGTGCAGCACCACCAGAACCCCAAGGGTCAAGCCTCTTTCTGGTTCTGTACTTTCCGTCTACCCCAACGTTCACCTTTTCTAATCTATCTGCCCACTTAAATTCTTTGTACGTGCAACTAAATTCACATAAATTGATACAAGCTTTTTGTGTGTAGTTTCGTATTTATAACTTGCATGTCCCTTCACCTCCATTAATTAATGCATGCATAGAGCTTCTGGTTCCGCTTCGATGTGTATGAGATTTGTTGCATACTCCATTTTGGAAGTGACCAGTCACCAAAGCAGAGGCAAGAGAGCTGACCTGATCAACGAGGTCATTAATAGTCGAAAGAGCATCCTGAACAAAAGGGCTAGCTGGTTGTCCACTTCTAGCAACCAAATTAAGTACCCTTATTCCGTTGATGAGTTTCACATGCAAAGGCTTTTCTGAGTATTAATTAATAAATAATCCGTTAGACGTCAAAATAATTAACCCCTTAATTAACGAGTTTCACATGTAAATAGGGTTACTAATCAATTAATGCTCAACGAAGCAGACTTTTGTATCTTTGCATCTGAAACCCATTAATGGATTAAAGATCGATTTGGTTTCTAGAAATGAAGAATCTAGCTTAGCCATTTTGATAAGGATGCTGCTCTAGACATCATCTTGTGACATTAATATAATTTAATCATTTCGTTTACCCAAAACATAAAAAATGTGCTTAGTGTCAACGCTTCTTGCCAACTCTTAAAACGGTCTTCAGTACTATATTTATAGCGAATGAGTTTCCATTAAATAGATTAAATGATGTGATAATATATTGGATAAGTTATAACTTAAGAATAGATATATCCAGATTCCGGGATCAAAATTAAACAGTAAACCCACCAAAAAAATATTGCTCACAAACTTACAAATGACACCGGTGGATTGGGGTATGGTATGGCTCACCTCTTTCTCAACTCAGCTTCTGCTAGCTAGCTATCGACATCAATTATTGACTGCCATTCATTGTCGATATTTGTGCGCATCGGTCGCCTTCTTGTAACCATCACGATGCTAACTAATCAACATACCTTGTTAAATAAATATATATATGAAAACTTACAGCCTCATATATATATGAAATATCTTATACATAAATTATTGCATTACGAAGAAAATGATAACATTATCAAACCTTTCATAAATCATTATTCCAATATCCTTAAAAAAAAAGGTCAACAACAGTAATAATTAGCAAGTGATGCTCTCTGTGCAGCTTTTGTATAGGTAGACAGGAGAGAGAATTTGAGGGTTGACAATATGATATAGGGCCCGAACCTTAATCATATGCTATGTTTTGTAAGCTTTATTTATGCCATTTTCTAGCCGTTAAAAGCCGATCAATTTACCAAAAATTATTATCTTGGTTAGATTTATTTTATGATAACTTTAAAAATTGGTGTAGCCTCATAATGAAGGACTTAAATTTGGAGGTAGGTCGCTCTCAAATTCAAAGTTGTAATGCTAACTATCATTTCTTTTATTAACCTGTAAGGTTACTCCACTTTTTAACAGTTTAATGATTAAAAATGAATACGAATGGAAAGGCTAAAAGCTGTTAGTAGTGTTGGGTAGCGGCAATGAAAGTGAAGAAGTCAAGTCAGAAGGGGCTTTGACAAAATTACCAACACTAACGCAGTGAGGGTCCTGGTAGTAGCTCTTGTGGCATATTGGCATTCAATTGGGAAAACAAATCTAGCTAGTGATTTCCGACATGTACCCTCATAAACTTACAAATGAAACTGATGACCGTACGCTCTCTTTTTACCATCGGCATCGCCACCCATTCCCTGCCTGCCATTGCCATTGAGATTTGTGCATGTCATGATCGTCTGCTTCTTCTCTTAATGTTAAAAATGATCAACGACTGAGCAACTGATGCCCTCAAAAGCCACGCAAACGTAAACTGAGGTAAGAAAGCGACCCAAGGATCCCAATTTCTTCATTTTAAATTACCCAAATGACATCAATTATTGAGAAGAAATTGCCCATCAGTTTCGGCAAGAAAACAGGAACCCAAGTATCCAACAGAACACACACTTCACTTCCAAAATCTCAGTTTTGAGTTTCAACAACTGTTATTAATGTTATTCTACACAAGAGACCATTTTCCATGCACGTGTGTCACATTCCCCCCCTTTTTTTTTTTTTGTCTTTTAATACTTATGACAATACATATACAAACAAATATTGTCCAAGACAATATAATTTGAA
This sequence comes from Bursera palmeri, assembly GCA_026225775.1. Classification (NCBI taxonomy): domain Eukaryota; kingdom Viridiplantae; phylum Streptophyta; class Magnoliopsida; order Sapindales; family Burseraceae; genus Bursera; species Bursera palmeri. Next base: position 41,071 of record JANKKB010030144.1, read on the forward strand.
CACNTACCATTTTCCATGCACGTGTGTCACATTCCCCCCCTTTTTTTTTTTTTTTGTCTTTTAATACTTATGACAATACATATACAAACAAATATTGTCCAAGACAATATAATTTGAACACTCGATGAACATTTGAAACAATTAAAAAGTTTTTATTCTTTCATACGCGTGTGACTGCATAATAATTATTTATTCAAAGTAATTAATTCTTAGCATAATGTAAATGCACATTTGGATGCAGGCAGGATTTCACTTGAAGATTCTACATATTGGTTAATATTACTCGTCGAGCTCGACAAGACATGATGGATCATCGATCTTTTCTGAGGTCAAAAGCATGGAGTACTTAGTCATATTTTGAGGCTCATCACTCATCAATCAAGCCTATAGAGCACATGTGAAGTTGTGAACATCTGGTGCTGCCACCGGATACGGAAGCGTTTGGGTGACAATTGCAAACAACAATTTTCGTCTCCTTGCTATGTGCCAACCTCACCACAAATAGCGTAGTGGCCCTACAACACCATCTATCTCATCTTTATTTGAATTTCTAATTATATATGTGTGAATGAAGATGGATTGAAGCGACAAAACATAAGGCAAACCTCACAATTGTTGATCATACAACATACCCTCTCCCCCTCTTACTCTCTATATCCTATCTCAAACCCTTTCATGACAACTATGCAAACCAAGATATTGTTCTCATGTGTTCTAAACTAATGTTCATAAATTTACTAAAATTGAAAAGAAATGATATTAAAATTACTTGTACATGATTTTATCAAATTGTTGTAACCTTAAATCATTTTTCTTTCTTTAAGCATATGCATTTAAAAATTTATTGTAATAATTTTTTTAATAATCAAATAATATAATTATTTTGAAAACTTAATATATATTTTTAGAACATACATTAAGATCGTTCTACAAATATATATATATTTAACATAACATTAAATTAAATAGATATATAGAAGATTTAGTAAAAAGTACACCTAAGTTTTTTTTCACGTGTTAAGTTTTTCTTATAAACGGACCACATGTTGTCTTTCCACATATATTGAGGTCTAGTAGTCCACGACTTGTATATTCTTTGTCTCTCTCGCTCTCTTTCTCTCCTCTTCTCTCTCTCTCTCTGTGGAAAGGTCTGTAGCTTTAGCTACTTAATTGACGACAACAAATGGAAGGAGGAAGTGAATATAAGAAAGGGTTGTGGACGCAGGAGGAAGACAAGATTCTAACAGATTACATAAGGGTGCATGGCAAAGGGAAGTGGAATCGAGTGGCCAAAGTGACAGGTTAGTTGTGAAAAAAAATTAAGGGCATTGTTGATTGTAAATATATTTTGATGAGTTTTGTGATATAGTAGTTATTTAAAGAACTTTCTGTTCTTTATATAACTTCTTGTTGCTCTTGCTTTGCTCCTCTTTAATTGTTACTTGTTGCAGGCTTGAAAAGGTGTGGCAAAAGTTGCAGATTGAGGTGGATAAATTATCTAAGCCCCAGTGTTAAGCGTGGCAATTTCACTGAGGAAGAAGACGACCTCATCATTCGCCTCCACAAACTCCTTGGCAATAGGTTAATCATCTTCAACCTCTGCGCAAACCATTTTGTTCACTCTTAATTATTAATATAATTTCTTTCTCTTCCATATTATACCCATTTAATTTTAACATTGGTGAGGATAGATATTGGTGCAAATTTTAAAATGAAAAGAACGGAATAATGCAAAAGTTTTCTTTTGTGATTAATTATCATGACCTACAAAGGCTACATAAAAGCAGTTGTAATCATAATTTGGGCCCTCCTTTCATTAATTTCTTGTCTTGATAATTGTCCTTCTTCACCAATACTTCGAGCTGTCTATTTCGATCTTTCTGGTTGGCTGTATTTGTTGGCTATATAACGTGTCATTTTGATTATATTATATACATGGTTGGTACTTAATGTGATTTGGCCTTACTAGTCTAAATCATGACCAATTAGCATTCTTACATGTACCATTATATGTATTAAGTGTTGCAGGCTCTGCAGCTTTTGTAATTTTGCTGCAGAACCACTAGATTACCTTTTATCACAACCAACATTTATTGTCAATTATTGTTAGCAACACTAAAATTAGTGAGTGAATATTAATTTGGTGTTGTAATTAAGGTGGTCCTTGATCGCTGGTCGAGTTCCCGGAAGGACAGATAATCAAGTGAAGAACCATTGGAACACTCATTTGAGCAAAAAACTTGGCGTCAGAAAAGGCAAATCCAAACTTGGTACTTCTCCCCAAACGTTTTCTAAACAATCAGGGGAAAATTCGAGCATTCCCTCCGGCTCAAATTCTGCACCACCACCCAGCTGCAATGGCGGAGCTGTAAGCCAGGCAGTAACTACAACCGCAGCTGGTTTCAGTAGCCCACAAGAGTTGGTCAGGAGTGATGATTATGAGAACTCCTTTTGGTTTTCTATTACTGGTGATTTAAATTTACAAGTTCCTGACTTAATGGAATATCTGGACAAGTCTTTTGATTTTGTTTGGCACGATTTCTAAAGTTAATTAATTTCCTTTTTTGGCCTCATAGACCCCTCAATAAATGAATAAATTTCTAGTCTTTTACACATGCATTCTACGCATATTTTCTTCGAATTGAGCTGTGTTGCCTGCTTATTCATTCTTACAAATGAATGTGAATGATGACTATCGTGGAAATGGAGCACAAAGCTGCATTTGTTCAAATGATGCCACTGGATGGTACATTCTAGAATTTAGTATTTAGCACTATTACAAAACTTCTTAGTGTATATCCTCTTGAGCCTATGCCATTTGGCGTAAAAATCCAGCATTTAATCAGTCTATGTTAAAAATTTTCTGAGGGCACGAGACACATGTCTTGTTGGATTAGTCGAGGTACACGTAAGCTGGTCTGGGCATCCACGTTTTAAAATAAAATATATTTGCAGGGGATGGAGAATCAAGGTAAAGTTGATAAAGCCACAATGGTAAAGGGGGTATAGGTAGTAGGTAACAATAGGCAAAAATCTCGCAAGTCACAAAAGGTCATGAGACAAACCCACAAGGACAAGACAAGCCCATCTATATGCTAGAGAAATGTCAGTCTTTGGCTCTTTGCCAAGTATAGGCAACTGTTTTTCATTCTCTTTTATGATGATTCTTCAGATCATCAAACTTTGGATTACATGGCAATTCACCATTTTGGTAGAGGAAAACCTGTCCTGTTTCCTCATTTATAATGGGATATTTCTCTAACCCAATTAAATTTTGAGAAAACATTTAACTTCAGATTTTTGTTAAACTAATATTTACCCCTTAAAATTTATCATTGTTTTCGTAAAAACTAACACTTGTCCTTCAAAAATCTGGGGGTAAGTGTTAGTTTTTAAGGGATAAGTATTAGTTTAACAAAAGTATAGAGTTAAGTATTTTATGAAAATTTAACCGGGGGGTCAATGTAATTTCCCTCATTTTATTTATAATACATACACGACCCACTATCCTGCCATTGCCTTATGGCCACACCTTGCATATTGGCTTAAACACAAATATATTCATGAAAATCGTTCCATAATTGAAACCCTGCAATGCAATAATCTGTCTTATATATAGATAAGATAAATTCAAGACTCATGATGTTGATAAAAAATTCCATTACATATGCAAAATGGACCTAGAATGTATTTCATTATTCAAGCACATAGGAAAGTTTGTTTTGAGGCTCTCCCTTGGGAATACGTATATAAAATTGTGTGCATCAAAATGAATATGGAAATCTCAAGGGTATAACCCAGTGATGGAGGTCTTGAACTTAGAGGTGTACTTCATCCTAACTCAAGGTTCGAATCTTCTTAGTGTTTCCCCTTCAGGTTATGTCTGGACTTGCAGACTTCATAAATTTTCAAGACAATACTTTTTGGAAATTTTCTAGGGAGATATCATTATTTGTAGCATTCCAATGTCTGAGTTTCACTTAGATCTCTTTAGTTAAGTAGGAGATGAAACATTTTTTGACATAACAACAAGTCAGTATCAAGTCTAGTGGTTATTCAGCATTTTGGGTCAAGTAATCATTTAATTAGTGTTCCATCTGATCGATTACATCCACCCTAGCTCAATATATATATATATATATATATATATGATTCTTTTTGTAGGTAATATTTATACATTAATAAAAATATTAATTTATTTCACGCTAGATGCAGGCGTGCTTTTTGGTGGGACAATTCGGATTCGTATATTGTTTAATTTAATTTGAAAACATAATTACATTATGGTTTTTAGTACTAAAGTTGAACGTTCTGGGTAATACATATAAAGTGAAGTAAGCAATTACTTAATAAATGATTATGATTACTTTTAAGGTTCCCTTTAGGGTGTGAATTCTGAATTTCCTAGGATGCCCTTTTCTTGACAATTATAACTCGATGATCATTCAACTTTTGAATTTTCATAAACCAATTATCTCTGGAGTACATGATCATTTTTTCTTTGATATGTGTATACCAATCACTCATATCTCTGAAAAGGGGAAATAAAAAGGGTTAAAAGGTGAGGGGAGAGAAGAGAAATCTAAGAGGGGGAATCTTGGTCTTTATATGATTTATATTTCCCAGATAGCATCAAGACAAGAAAAGCTTATGAGACCCATCAAGGTCATGTGTTAAAAGTTTTGATGACACATGCAAGGACCACTTCAATTACCAATTTTTTGATTGAGATTCAATCCAACCAGCAACTAGGCAACCCTTCTTGGAAATTAGTCTTTGAATTGTTCTGTATATGTTTCCCTACAGGTAAAAAATAATGGCTTCTTTTGAATAGTATCAAGTAGCTTTTGCACACACTAAATGTGTCACCAATCACATCCTTGCTCAGCTCTTAAGTTTTTGCTTCTTTTTCAACAACAGATTCATTGCTACTGAGAAAGGTAGCAAGAGAAAAAGATTGCTCAATTTGTTTTCTGGTCTATTATACATGCTACAAGTGCAGACTAATAATTACCGATGTGCAATGATGGAGAAGAGCACTCACGCCCGCACCTCCAACAGAGGCTAGCAGTAGAACTAAAAGTAATGTGAACTATCTTTATTTGTTAGCCTGCGGCAAGTGCAGCTGGTACATATAACATCGTGCCTATGAGAGTTTATGCTTCCCGCATCAAGTTGAGAACACGACACAACATGTGATTTATTTAGAGTGTAACGCACTAGCTACAGTCTGGTTGATACGGACCAGAAAACGCTTATCCTATCAGTGTCTTGATCTTAATACTAATTAGCGCCCGATATTTCGTGTTCTTAATGAGAATGATGCCAAGGCAGATACACTTGGCTGTTGGCACTAGTATGAAGATCAAAATTAATTAGTACGAATCAAGATTAACCATCTTTAAGCCTGTAGAAAATATGTGCAAATTAACCTTTTTTCTTTTAATTGTACTTGATTGGGTATTTGCTCCCGAGTTGATTATTTAATATCTTTATAATATAAAAGGTATAAATTAAAACTTTTACTTAGAGCCAAGTTTTCGTTGAACCGAGCCTGCTTGCACCATTGCTGAGCCTGGTACAAAATTGACGAGTGTGAATCAAGCGTAACCATCTTTATGCCTGTACAAAATGTGTGTTCTCACGAAGTTATTGTTTTTATCATTTGTGCTTAATTGGCTGTTTGCTCTCGACTTTTACATAATTAACAAGATGATGTAAAGAAACGCAATTGTGATTCAATGCTTTTGTCAGTGTTGTCGCTTCTAGAATATTTATTTTCCTTTAGAAGAATTGGTGACTGCTAATGCATATCTTCAAACTTATGAATATATATATATATATATATATATCTTGTTCTTAGCATATATAACTGGAAATACAATGATGACACCAGAGACAGTCCAGGAGGACTTACTATACTTTATTCATTTGCAAATCATTATTCACAACACCAACGAAGCAATAACACAAAGCTTTTAAGGAAGACATGGGAATCATTAGCGTCATAATACAAATGACTAAAAGTATTGATAATCACACGATGATAGGAGGGGTAGTTTCTGACTTGAACTCCCAAAGCTCAAAACTCCCTTTAACAAAATCGTAATATCCACCCCTCAAAGCTAGAGCTTTGTTGGCCAAAGCTTCTCGAACATATGGATAAGTGAGTAGGTTCGCCAATGACAAATTCACTGCTTCCTGCTCAACAATTAACACATAAATTAATTAATTATTAAGCCTCGAAACTTGAATGTATTAGTATGTTCTTTAAGAAGATTAGAATATGGGCTTTACCTTGACACAAAGTTCAATTTGTTCCTCCTCTGGTAGGTTGCTAAAGTTTGCTCTAACCTTGGCCTTAGCAGGTAACGCGATGTTCACCCAATCATCAATAAAATCACTTCACATCTCAATTGGGTTGATGAAATTAGACCTAGTTAGTTAAGTTAACCAACAAACCATATGTGATATATGATACTCTGATGAATCGTGTATGGTATAAGCCTTACTTAGAATCATCTTGTGGAAGAGACATAAGCCTTTCTATCCCACCACAGCGGCTATGTCCAATCACCAATATGTTTTCAACCTACATGTAAAAATAAAAATTTTCTTGCTAATGACAAACACCACCCGTTCTCATTGGATATACAAAAGGCAAAAGGAAGAATAGAAAAACATAACAGACTCCAAGTTTAATGTGTGAATTAAAGTACCTCAAGACTTGAAACAGCATATTCTATGATTGCACCAACTCCGGAGTATCTTAACTGTGCATCAATAACAGTATTGACTCTTAAGAGTAAATTAAGAGGAAATTTTGATTATTGAAGTAAAAAAGTTGAAAGAGTTTAACAGTTGAACAATTATTTAACCTGGTTAAACGCAGGGACCAGATTGGCGATGTTGCGGGCCATGAAGGCTTCCCCTGGTTGAAAATCTAAGACATGGGAGGGGCTTACTCGGGAATCTGAGCACGCAAATACTAGAAACTGCGCATGTCCGGATCAACAAAAAGTTCAGTACATTTTGAGATATATATATATATATATTCACGTTTCATAATGACTCAAATCATATAAAAATGATTAAAGATAAGCAAACGAATTAATGAATTAAGGATCGAGCATAGACACAGTACCTTCGGATGCTGGCCTTCAGCAAGTTCTTTGTAAAGTTCTGGATTTTGGCTGCAAACCACGCGAATATAAATACACTAATAAATATAACTACACCAACAAGTGAATGATTCAAACCTTTTGGTCTGTATCTTTGAAGTATTCTTATTGCTTTCGAAGCGCACATATAACAGTTAAAAGTTGTTCCCAGAACAAATTAAGCAATTTGGAAAGAAAAAGAAAAGGAAGCAGTCAAGGTTATGAAGTGCACAGCTGTTGAAGAATCGTCATATATGCTTACTCGAACTTGAAGGTCTTGAAACGATAGAACCCCTCTTTAATTCTTTCTACTGGATCGCAACAAGCTTCGTCGTGGTGTTCTTTGCCACTGCAAACACATCTAGGATGAGTAATATTACAATTAAATTCAAATTTTTTTGCCTGCGCAAGCATTTCATGAATTTGATGATATGTCTTAAATCTATTGTGTAAAATGCATGTTTTATTTCTACGAATTTGAAGTTCTGATCATTACTATATGCCAGGGGATAATTAATAACTTGCCGTATGTAATTAAGTTGTTAAAATTAACTAGATAGGATCAGCCAAGTTAAGGGATTACTTCAAAGTTGTCAAGGAAATTACAAATAGTAGAATTCAGTACATGAATCAGAGTTGTTTTGCCTAGACATCTTGCTTTCTTGATTTCTTGTCTGTTCTTTCGTTCTTCGACGTAGTTGCTTAATTAGAGTTGTGACAATGATTCAAGGTTTTCATGTAGTAAACAAAGAAGCTAGCTAGCGTTAGTTCTCTGATACACTTGTGCATTTGACAAAACCTGAGAAGCCTTTCCAGCCTAAACAGTGTTAACTAATTGTGCGACGAAATATATATGGTGATTGTTAGTAAAACCTGAGATGCTTTTGGAGCCTTGGAAAGGGAGCCTCATGAGAAACCTTCTCAGCCATATGAATATATGTGCCTTTTAATCTGTAAAATTCAAGAAAACATAATAATTAAGATCAATAAAAAATTGAACGCATAGCTAGCTGGTAGGACAGGAAAACGTTCTTGAAAAAATTAGTAACTAATAAGAAATCTCTTCCTTAAACATATATATATATATATATATATATGAACTTACAGTTCTTATAAGCTGGATATTGGCTTTGAACTGTTGAAGTAGCAAACCGGAGAACTTATGCATATGCAAGAAGTTTTGATGGAGCACCTCAAATTTAGTGTCTTATTTATAGGGCTGCGATATATGGAGATGAAGGTTAAATTAATCTTATGTGGTGGGCATGTCTCAGTATTGCCTTTGATTTTCTTTCATTTCCCTTAGAAAAATATGTTACAACGACGTTTAGATTAATTAATATAATTACTTGATTTACAAGAACTTGCTTTCTCCATATCTTCTTTTTCTTGGAAATATGTGCTACAATGACGTTTAGATTAACCATAATATAAATACTTTGTTCACAGGAAAAGATTTGTGTATCAATTAATTTTAAATTAATAAAGAATGCATTTTCTAATGTGATAAGCTACCTAATCCATTCGAGGACTTAATAGCTTTACAATATTAATGGTCCTGCATACATCACCTTAATTGATTACTACATAAAAAATTATAAAATTGATTTGACGAATAATATGATAAAACTTACAAGAATTCTATTCACTTGTCGATATTGTAGAAAAAAATGGGATTAGGTAGGCCACGAGAAAGCACGTGAAAAACTTATCTTTGAATTTTATTATAAGCTCTTCCAGGTTAATTTCATCTTACGTCTATTTCAAATAAAAAAGAGAAAATCGTAAAACAATTGATCTTATTCGTAATTAAACAGATATCTTTTGTTATTAGCATAACTGGAAATACAATGATCACTGAAGAGGCAGTCCACGGGACTTCTCTGCTTTATTCATTGGCAAATCATTATTCATAATCCAAGAAGCAATAACACGTAACTTTGAAATAAGACAACAAGGGATCATTATCGTCATGTCACGTAATGACTAAAAGACTTAATAATCACACTTTCAAAGGAGGCGTAATTTCTGACTTTAACTCCCAAAGCTCGAAACGTCCATCACCAACGAAATCATAGTATCCACCCCTCAGTGCTAGGGTTTTGTTGGCCACAGCATTTCGAACATACGGATATGTGAGTAGATTCATCAATGATAAATTCACTGCTTCCTGCACAATAATTGTCCATAGAGTAACACGTTAATAGATAATTGATTAATTAAGCCTAGTAACTTGAATGTATGTATATAATATTTATTTTACAAGGATTTAATATTCAGGTTCAATTTACCTTTGCGCAACGTGCAACTTGATCATCTTCATTTAGCTTGCTAAAATCTGGCTCGGCTTGGACCTTGGCCTTAGCAGGCAACGCGATTTGCACCCAGTCATCAACAAAATCACTGCATATATATATATATATATATAGAGAGAGAGAGAGAGAGAGATTACTATATCAATGGGGTGTGGATGAAATTAGTAAGTTAAATTACCAACAAACTATATGTAGGTATATGATACTTTTATGACTTGATGAGTCGTGTATGTATAAGCCTTACTTAGAATCATCTTGTGGAAGAGACAAAAGCCTGGCTATCCCACCACAGCGGCTATGTCCAATCACCAATATGTTTTCAACCTATATATAAAAAGTATCCAAATCTTATCGTTAATAAGACCCTTTCACATTGGATGTGGAAAAGAAAATCATAATTAAGAATCGAACTTTAATGTGTGAATCACTGTACCCCAAGACTTGAAACAGCATATTCAATGATCGCACCAGTCCCGGAGTATCTTAACTGTACATCGAACAGCAAATGCACTATTTAATATTTGACTACTGAGAGAAAATTAAGAGTAGCATGTGTGTTGAACAATTACTTAACCTGGTTAAACGCAGGGACCAGGTTAGCGATGTTGCGGGCCATGAAGGCTTCCCCTGGTTTAAAATCTAAGACATGAGAGGGGCTCACTCGGGAGTCTGAGCACGCGAATACTAGAAACTGCGCATGCATGTCCGAGTCAAGAAAAAGTTTACGTATTTGAATAATGTTGGTTTAACGAGAGAGATATATTCACGTTTGATAATGACGCAATAATAAGTGATTAAAGAGAAGCAAACTATTATTGAATCAAAGATCGAGCACAATACCTTCGGACTCTGGCCAGCAGCGAGGTCTTTATACTTCCTGCAAAAGACGCAAGTGTAAATATACTAATAGTAATTATCGTGACCACAAATGAATAATACAAGCCAAAACCTTTTGGTTTCTATCTTGAAATTATTTTTATTGCCTTTGAAGTAAACATAAGAAAGTTGAAGTTGTTCCCAGAATATTAAAGAAATTTGGGAAGAAAAAAGAGGAAGCGGTCAAAGAGTTATAAACTACACAATTTGTTGAGGCATCATATATGCTTACTCGAACTCGCAGCTCATGAAATGAATGAACCCATTTTTAATTCTTTCTACGACTGGGTCACAACAAGCTTCGTGGTGGCACTCTTTATCACTGCAAACATATCAACCGTTAGCAATAGTATAATTAAAAACAAATTTTCTTCACTAGCGAGCCTGCACGTGCATTTCATTCATCAACTTGATGATAAGCTTTGACGACACATCATAAATTCGGTGTGTAAAATGAATGTATTGATTCTACGCATTTGAAGTTCAGATCAGTACTATATGCAAGGGGATAACTGATATACGACTTGCTGCGTGTGTAATTAAGCTCTTAATATTATCTAGATAGGATCAGCCAAGTTAAGGGATTAGCTCAGACTTGACAAGGAAATTACAAATAGTAGAATTCAGTGCACGAATCTCAGTTGTTTTGCCCAGATTTGTTTTTTTGACTTCTGATCTTTTCGTTGTTTCTTCCATGGAGTTACTTAAACAGTGTTAATTAATGCGACGTATTTGTCAGTAGTAAAACCTGAGATGATTTTTCTGCTCCCTTGGCAAGACAACCTCATGAGAAACCTGAGCAGCCATATGAATAATATATATGCGCCTTCAATCTGTAAAATTCAACAAAACATAATAAGAATAAATGTTCTTAATAATTAGGAACAAATAAGAAATCTCTAATACAAGTTAACTGGCTTGGTTAACACAACAGACGATAAAGCGTGCATCGTATTCTTGCTCAGAAAATCAAAGCATTTCGTGATCTTCTTATCGACATGCTGTACAATACTACTTTCTCTTCCTTAAACATATATAATACACTATGCATGCATACATAGATAATGCATGAACTTACAGAGAGAATTAGAAGCAGCTAACTATAATTGCAAACGAGTAATATATGCTACAAGTTTCGATGGAGCACATCTTGCACCATCGCCAATCTCCTATTTATAGTGTGTGATATTTGGAGATGAAGGTTAAATTGTATCTTTCACATGGCATAAAACGGGCACATTTTTTAACATCTCAAATCTAGAATTACAATCACACACGGCACGTCTCTCTTCCAATTGTCCACATTAGGATACTCTCTTCATCCGATTTTCAACTCAACTTTGACAGATGTTTTCTCACATGACATTTATAATAAGAATTATCGATCTAGATTTATTTATTTAATATTTTGTTTAAATATTATAGTTCTCATAAAACACTTCTCTAGGGATCTAACTCTAATCCCATGTGTCATTTAGAATATTTAATGGAACATGGTAGGACATTATTGAAAATATGAATTGTGGCACTCTTGCTAGTCTACGTTTTACACTTCTCTTAATAGATATACATAGTGGAGTAGTTAAGGTAGGAGACAAAGAACTAGCCATGGTTGTGAAACTAGAGCCTTGACTAGCTAGTACTTCATTGTTTATCTAAGAGAAAACTTGTCTTTTCTGCCAATGAAAACGACAATTAAATAATGTATTTTGATAGTTCAGAAAAAGAATTGCTAAATCTCAACCATTCATCAATACTATAGACATTAACACATGGGCATTAGATTCTCGAGTGTTTTGAGAGATCTAGACAAAATTTAAATAAAATATTAAATAAATAAATCTACACCATTCACTATTTTAAATGTCACGTGTTAAATTTCTTTCAAAATTGAGGTAAAAATTAAATAAGAAAAGGACTTTTGTCGAATTATATAAGGTCTGTTTCTATTAAAACACGATCTAACCCAAAAACTTAAGCAGTCAATTAAGACCCAACAATAATATTAAGATTGTCATCTCACAGTTTCCATATTTTTCTGTACCGAAAATTCAACTAATATCTTTAAAATTGATTATTTACAACTCATACTGCCTTTAACTTTCTTGCGTAGTTCATAAAAGTTTGAACAAGAGATGCATATTGAATCCTTCCTTCAATTTATACAACCGAAAATAAACTCCTTTCTCCAAGGCTAGATCAATTAATAATTACTCTGGTTTACGGGGGAAAATGAGTATTAATTAAAAATTATTCATGAATGCATTTTCTGCGTTCTAATTTGTCATGCCTAGGTTATCCATTCGGGGACTTCTGGGAAACCACACAACAGATAAATAATAATAATAATAATAATAATAATGTAGAAAGCTTAGCTCTACAAAATTAATGATGAAACTACCTAACATGCAGATATATGACAACTTAATTGATTGCTATATAAAAAACTTTATAGTGATCAATTTGACATATAATAAGACACAAGCGTTCGAACATAGACTCTCTTCATTTGTCAGTATTGTAGAGACAAAATGAGATTGGGTGGACAATGAGAAAGCACGTGGAAAACGTAAGCTGCTTAGGTTAATTCATCTCATGTCTATTTTAGGTTCTAGATTTATATAGCTATGATTTTTATCGTAGGAATCAACACACATGGCATTCGGGCATGAATTTTCCCCACCACGTTCATTCCAAGCATTGTTATGAATTTAAATTGTTACAAGTTGTTGGTTTAATTCTTTCATAATTGTATCAGCCAGCCAAGCAGATCATATAAGACTGGTCACAATTATTGTTAATTATGTATGTTCCTCGTATAGTTGATTTGGTACCTTTTTTTACTTGTATAGTTTATTACACCAATGTATTGGCATCCTTCGTTATCCTATATATAAATCATCCGGATTAATAAATTAATACCTCTCTTTAGTCATGGTCCACCATTGGATATTCATTTGCAAATGTCTTTGTCACTGAGTAATGATAAATGATAAATGATACCACGAAAAAAAAAAATTAATAGAGATTTAGTCATGGTCCACCATTGGATATTCATTTGCAAATGTCTTTGTCACGGAATAATTGTATTTTATTTAATGTCCATTTTTATTGCATTATCGTTGATTATAATCTGTAGCTGAGGAGCCTGCAGGTACAAAATTAATGATTGTGAATCGAGATTAAGCATCTTTTAGCTAGCCTGTAGAAAACGAGTGTCAATCTACCACCCTCATTTTTCTCACAAATTGTTATTATCATTTGTTCTTATTGGCTGTTTGCTCTAGAGTTTTATACAATCAACTAGATGATGTAAAGAAACGCAATCGTATTTCATTTTGCTCTTTAAACAGACATCTCTTATTCTTATCATATAGAACTGGAAATACAATGATTGCGCAAGAGCCAGTCTAGGAGGACCTGCTTTGCTTTATTCATCACATCAAAAAGCAATAATAACGCAAAACTTTGAACTAAGAACAACCAGGGATGAATAGCATCAAACGTTACTGAATGATGACCTAAAGGCTTGACAATCATACAATGATAGGTGAGGAAGTCTCTGACTTGAACTCCCAAAGCTCAAAACTTCCCTTAACAAAATCGTAGTATCCACCCCTCAAAGCTAGAGTTTTGTTGGCCACAGCCTCTCGAACATATGGATAAGTGAGTAGGTTCACCAATGACAAATTCACTGCTTCCTGCATATGTGACAACAATTGCCCATCAATTAATAATTAATATGTTAATTATTAAATTAATTGTTTAAGCCTAGTAACTCGATCCTTATAGAGTTTTGAAAGATTTATTTGGGTTTAATTACCTTTGCGCAAATTGCATTTTGTCGCTCTTTCGGTAGGTGGCTATACTTTGCTTTGACCTTGGCCTTTGCAGGTAGTGCAATTTTCACCCAGTCATCAACGAAATCACTGTACATATATATCAATTGGGTTGATGAAATTAGTAAATCAAATTAACTAGCAAACTATCAAAATCACTGGATCAATTAATCATGTATAAGCCTTACTAAGTAGTGGAACCATCCTCCGGAAGGGCCATAAGTCTCTCTATCCCACCACAGCGACTGTGTCCAATCACCAATATGTTTTCAACCTATAAAGTTATAAAATTTCTGGTTAATAACTGACACCTTTTTCATTTGATACAGAAAAGGTAAGAGAAAGAACAGAAAATATGTGCAGAAGAATATCAGAATAGAAAGATTTATTCGGACCTTAAGATGTGAAACAGCATATTCAATTGTTGCACCAACCCCCGAGTATCTTAACTGTTCATCAGACAACAATATTGACCATTATTTAATATAGTGAAATACTAAGAAGGTAACTTTTTGATTATTGAATGAAAACGTTGAAAGAGGTTAACGTGTTTGATTATTCAGAGATACTCTTAATCAGATGTGACGCATCGTTTGTTGATCAATTTACCTGGTTGAACGCAGGGGCCAGGTTAGCTATGTTGCGGACCATGAAGGCTTCCCCGGGTTGAAAATCTAAGACATGGGAGGGGCTGACTCGGGAGTCTGAGCACGCAAATACTAGAAACTGCGCATGTCCGGATCAACAAAAAGTGTCATGACTTGAATCATAAATGATTGAAGAGAAGCAAACTAATTAATGAATCAAACGGTACCTTAGGATGCTGCTCTTCAGCAAGTTCTCGGAAAAGTTCTGGATTTTTGCTGGAAAGAAAACACGCAGATATAAATAATACTAATAATAACAATTGCATAGATTATGCAAAAAAGCTACACAAGTTGAGGCATCGTATATGCTTACTCGAACTTCTGGGTCTTGAAACGATAGAACCCCTCTATAATTCTTTCTACTGGGTCACAACAAGCTTCGTCGTGCACGTGGTCATCTTTATCACTGCAAATATAACTAACATAAGTAATATTATAATTAATTTCAAACCTTTTTTTCTGCTCATGCGTTTCATCAATTTGATGATAGATTAAGTTTTATATTTGTCTTTTTGATTGATAAATTAACTTTACTAGCTGCGGCTCAGTGAGCGTGCGAGGAAGGGTCAATAATGTTACGTATCAAAACTTCGACAGAAAAATGTCTTGTTCTGAATAGTAAATGCGACGAAGCAAATATAGTGATTGAATTCAGTAGAAAAACCTGAGAATCATCTTCAGCCTTGGAAAGAGAGCCTCATGATTAATCAGCTTAGCCATATGAATATATATATCTGTAAAATTCAAGAAAAAATAATAAGAATAAAATTGAACCTAGCTAGCTGGTAGTACACGTAAATGTTCTTGAATAAGTAACTAGGAAATCTGTAGCTGAAGTTTAATAAAGTGCATGCATAGCATTCTTGGCAGAAAATCAAAGCGTTTAACGATCTTCTTATCGAAATCAAACATAAGTTTGAACTTTGAAGCATGCAGCACAATATACTTTGTCTGCCTCAAACATATATAACATACACATACATGCACGTACATATATCTATGTATCCATGAACTTACAGTTTCTATAAGCTGGATATCGGCTTTGAATTGTTGAAAGAGCTTGCTAGCTAACTATAATGGCAAACGGAAGAATGTAT
>JANKKB010030145.1:0-11716 GCA_026225775.1 Bursera palmeri
AAAAAAAAAAGAAAAGTAATAGTTATATATTTTTGTAAATGAGTGCCTCGAACATTCTGAAGTATCGAGAAGAGGTAAATTGATGGGATTTATTTGATGTAATGCAAAAATATTTCAGTATAAAATAAAGAAAAATAATGAAGTGACTGTCATGAGTTATATATAATTTTGTATTTCTTATCCTTATTTTTATTTAAATATTTGAATTAAAAGGAGATACCTTTCTCTTCATTTCTCTGTGTGTTTGTGTGAGGGGCCTAATAGAGTCCATTTATTTTCATTTCCCTCCACAGATCTCCAAAATTTAACCTTCCAAACCCTAACTCTCTCTCTCTCTCTGTAAAAACACAACAAATATCATCATCATCATCAAGACCAGTGATCGAATCTGGGCCCTGGAAGCTTCATGAATCTTCTTCTTCATGGATGAACCACATCCATACGATGCCTGAACTGCGTAGCCGAGCTCGCAGAAATCGGGCTTCTATCCTTCCTAACCCGAACCCGAATCCGAATCCGAATCCGGAGTTCGTTGCTCCGAACCACCACCAACAACCACAGTTTCAGAATAATACTAACAACAACAACAACAGGAAGAAGCTGACTGTGCGAACTCGACAGCCGAGGACAACTGCTGGACAGAATAAGAACAAACGCAACACGATCGTCGCTGTTGATGACAAGAATAAGCGTGTACTGAACGTTGTGGAAACGACGCCGTTGAAGAAGGACAAACAAGACCTTAGGTTTTTGAGAGGAGAAGAGGTTGCTGAGAAAGAGATGGATGAGTATGATAGCGGCGGTCGTAGCGCCGATAAGGGTCCCGGAGCTGAGGAAGAAGGAAGCACAGCTCCTCTTCCCGAGAAGGTCATCTAGCATTTGAACATTTGAATATTTAATGTTTTGATTATTATTGTTACTATTTTTTTTTTGTTCGAAAATGAAAGAAATGAATGGAATTTTTTATGCATAAATGATGAATGATGGTTTTAAATTATATATACCTTTAATTTTATAAATTATTCGTGAGCTGAGAACTGAAGGGTGGTGTGAAAAACGATATTCTGGAATTTTAAGAAGAATAGGCTCGAGTTCATTGTTCATTAGTTTGGTCTGGGAAAGGATTTGAGATGTCAATATTTATTTCGGAAAATGCATTGTAATTTTCTGATTCATGAAAACAGGTTCAAGTAGGCGGTTCCCCAATGTACAGAATAGAAAGAAAACTGGGGAAAGGAGGCTTTGGACAAGTTTATGTTGGTCGGAGAATTAGTCCTACAACAAATGAAAGAACAGGCCCCGGAGCGTTAGAGGTATGGCATTATTGTTAAAATTGCTTTATGTGCTGATTATATTAACAATGCACTTAAGTTTTTCCTTTTGAATTTTCAGGTAGCCTTAAAATTTGAGCATAGAAGTAGCAAAGGATGTAATTATGGACCGCCTTATGAGTGGCAAGTTTACAAGTGAGACTTCTGTGATGTCTTGTTTTATGTTTGCATTCTTTGGATTGTTTTCTGTTGCAAAAGTCATACGAGAGGCTAAACTTTCACTTCCTCTGTTATTTGCACAGTGCGCTTGGTGGCAGTCATGGTGTTCCTCGAGTTCATTATAAGGGTCGCCAAGGTGACTACTATGTCATGGTATGTGTTCTTTTCTAAGTTTTATGACTAAGAGGTTGTAACTTCTTTATTTATGGGTTTGGAATGAGCTTGTTTGATAATTCTTTATTCAATACAGGTTATGGATATGCTTGGACCTAGTTTATGGGATGTTTGGAATAACAATTCACACACGTAAGTTCTTTTATATATGGCCAAATATTATTTATCCTAAAATTTTTATTGAATAGATCACTTCATTCCTATCTTATGATTGCTTTTATTTTTCTAATTCAGGATGTCAATTGAAATGGTAGCATGTATTGCCATTGAAGCAATCTCCATATTAGAGAAGATGCACTCTAGAGGGTGGGGCTTCTTATTAGCTCATGATGTTTCTTCTCATATGTACATTTGTGCCCATATATGACCATGATGATCACCTTTTAATTTCTATTGCTGTTTATATGATGCTGTGATATTAATGCCTCTATCTTTGGCAGATATGTGCATGGGGATGTAAAACCTGAGAACTTTTTGCTTGGTCCTCCAGGAACTCCTGATGAGAAAAAGCTTTTTCTTGTTGACCTTGGGTTAGGTAAGTTGTAACATTTACAATTTTCTCCATGAATTGCGGTGTACAACTAACAATTACCATCATGTATGTGTTGTGTTGCAGCTACCAGGTGGCGAGATAGTTCAACTGGCCAGCATGTTGAATATGATCAGCGTCCAGATGTTTTCAGGTATTAGACCATATAAAAGCTTAGTTACAAGTTAGGGTTTTTAAATGTTATTTTAATGACCATAATTCGTTGGCATTAACATCTCTATGCTGCAGGGGAACAGTGCGGTATGCTAGTGTACATGCTCATCTTGGTAGGACTGGTAGCAGGAGAGATGACCTAGAATCTCTTGCTTACACACTCATTTTTCTTCTTCGTGGCCGGCTTCCTTGGCAAGGATACCAGGTTTGCAATTTCCAAATTTTTTATGTTTCGCTTATGTTTATTTTGTACATTTCTCTAAGTGACCGTACTTTTTAGGGGGAAAATAAAGGATTCCTTGTTTGCAAGAAGAAGATGGCCACTTCTCCAGAAACAATGTGTTGTTTTTGCCCTCAGCCTTTTCGGCAATTTGTTGAGTATGTGGTGAACTTGAAGTTTGATGAGGAACCGAATTATGCAAAATATATCTCCCTTTTCGATGGAATTGTTGGTCCGAATCCAGATATTAGACCAATAAATACTGATGGGGCACAGAAGGTAGTTTGATGTTCTTGTACCTATTTTTCTTGACTCATTTGCTATTTGGACAATTACTTTGGGTTATTGATTTGGAATTCGTTTGACATATATTTTGTATTGTGAAGCTTATATATCAGGTAGGACATAAGAGAGGACGACTGACAATGGAGGACGAAGAGGATGAACAACCAAAGAAGAAGGTCCGCATGGGGATGCCAGCAACTCAATGGATTAGTGTTTACAATGCTCGTCGGCCTATGAAGCAAAGGTACTTACTTGAGGTTACTCATTGTGCTCTTCTAATTAATGATAGAAGGTTAAGTGAATTGATGATTTCCCTGCTCCTGTGTAGGTATCATTATAATGTGGCTGATGTAAGGCTTTCCCAACATATTGAGAAAGGAAATGAGGATGGGCTATTCATCAGTAGTGTTGCCTCATGCTCAAACCTGTGGGCTCTAATTATGGATGCTGGCACTGGTTTCACTGCTCAAGTTTATGAGCTCTCACCATACTTTCTTCACAAGGTTAATCGTGTTCCACTTAAATGCTAGTTTTCAGACTACATTGTGCATATTGCATATTGCATTTTATTAAGTTATGTGAATGCTCAAACTTATGCAGGAGCATTTATTTTATATTTAGTTCAACAAATTAACAATGAGAATTTCATTTATCTTTTTAAGGAATGGATTATGGAACAATGGGAGAAAAATTATTACATCAGTGCCATAGCAGGAGCTAATAATGGTAGCTCATTAGTTGTAATGTCTAAAGGTTAGTTCGTTATCTATCAAGAAACTTTGACTGAAACAGTTTCTTATTATTTACTCACCTCTTATTGCTTTGTTGTATATAGGGACTCAGTATTTGCAGCAATCCTATAAAGTCAGTGATTCATTTCCTTTTAAGTGGATCAATAAAAAATGGAGGGAGGGTTTTTATGTTACTGCTATGGCCACTGCTGGCAGTAGATGGGCAATTGTTATGTCTCGCGGTGCAGGATTTTCTGATCAGGTCTGATTGGTATTTGTGAATATCTTTTCGAGCCGAATGCATTGTGGTGGCAATAGAGATGTCTGATATAGCATTTTTTTCCTCTCACTGCAGGTTGTCGAACTAGATTTTCTGTATCCTAGTGAAGGTATTCATCGGAGATGGGATAGCGGTTATCGTATCACATCCACTGCAGCAACTTGGGACCAGGCCGCTTTTGTTCTTAGTGTTCCAAGACGGAAACCAGCAGATGAAACTCAAGAGACTCTCCGGACTTCTGCTTTTCCTAGTACTCATGTCAAGGTGGATCATTCATATTTATTTTTTACTTCTTTCTGTTAGCTCTTTTTAGAGCCATGATTTTTTTCTAGAAGCAGCATAAGTATTCACACAATACTTCCTTTTTGCAGGAGAAATGGGCAAAGAATCTTTATATTGCCTCTGTTTGCTATGGACGAACTGTTTCATGAACCACCAAAGTTTTGTTGGACTTCCAATCATTTGACATGTTTGTGCACTCATACAACTGCAAACAGCACTCACCATCTACTTCCCTTTTGTGAAGCTAAGATCCTCTTTAGCAAAGTTGACTGATCACGGCATTGGGAGTTGATGTATGAAAAATTTCTACTTTATTGTCACCAATCATGTAGCATCTAGTAGAATCACCTGTGCACTGTCTTTCAATTTGAAATGCTTATGAGCTAACATTAGATATTTCACAGCAACTGGGATGGGTAGTTCTCTATATTTGTATAGTTTTGGACAATAATTTTGTGCACAGGTCATGTTTCATTAGCAATGGTACTATGTGAACCTGCAACACTGATTTGCAACGTGTTCTAGACGTTGTCAGTCATTAAGTCTGCAGTTATTTCTTTTTCCCTTATTTTTGGGCTTGTTTCTGGGATATCTCAATTTGACCTGAAGACACGAGAGCGGATGTCATGTGTTTTGTATACTTTGAAGCTTCAGTTTGTAATGGCTTATTATTATCAATTTTTATGTTATAATTTTAGCACATATATATGTAACTCTAAAGTTGACATCATCTGAATATATGGAATTCTTCTTCGAATTGTACAAACATGCTACTGATTTAGTCCCAAGCTTCTAATCAACCCTTCTCTCCTGAATTGCTGATCTCTAACCTGTCAATTTTATTATTTTAAAATGATTCTTCCCTCATAAAGCATGGTGTAATCTGGGTGACTCCCATAAATAAACTTTACATTGTGTACAACCTGAAGGTCCTTGTTCTTTCGGAAACTTGGGGATAAGTCACTTCATGGAAAAAGTTCATATGTTTAAATATGTTCAGTCATCCGATCAATTGATGTATTGGCTTCTCACTTTGATGGAGTGAGCATGTGAAAACTTTCTGTCAGGAGTCACTGTTAGTTTGTATTATGTGCTAGATTTAAATATTTTTGTTTTTGTCAGATCAACGCTCTAAATGTTGCTGTCTTGGGTTTGGATGGTGGTTAGCCAGAGGTTATGCATGTTGCTGGTTGTTTGCATAGTATTGACTATGTTCCTACTAGTGTCTACGTTTTATTAAGTATCAGTAATTAATGAATTTCAAGATCTTGGTAGCAGACACAGTAGGCAAGGCTTCTTAAATACTTGCGGAATAATGGGTTCCCAGAAACCATGCAAATTTCAACTTGGTAAGTCCTGGGACTGTTCCTTGGAATTTCATCTCGAGTCTCCAGATTATAATCTTAATTGTATTTTTCTGAATTGCAAAGTGTTCTTTTGTATTTCTATATGTGCGTATGTGTTCTGTTCAGTTGTAACTGCTTTGTGGTTGATTTTATTCATTATTTTTTATCTAATTTTTCAGATTCAGGGGAAGCAATTCACTTGGCTTCTGTACTACATGCTTAATGATTGGTAGCCGGTCCAAAAGGATGATCAGCCACAGGCCTTCTCCTTAGTCTCTGCAGTGCTACCAAGTGAGTTCTCTCACCCTATAGCTGTATGTTATGTGGTATTTCATGCTGTGTAGACAAAGTATGATATGGAAGGTGTGATAAAGTCAAAGTTTTTGCATTGATATCACATGGAATTGGGATGGTCTCTGGTCATAAAACGTGTGTTGCTGATAAAAGTCAATCATCAGTGATGGCGCAATTGGAGAAAGTCCGAGTCATCTCCCAACTTTTAAGTATGGGACTTATTTCACCTTTTCATTTTTTGGTGGAATAAGAACTCCATGTATTTACCATTATCATTAGTGATATGACTCTCATTTTCTACAGTGATGAAATCATGAATGATTCATTTCTGATCACATCAACTTTTTTTGGGTTACTAGTCTACCATATTTATGATTAGTTTTTTTTGTGACAATGCTTGTACTCAGAAGAAAAATGATAATGAATTTCATTATTTTTTTTTTTAGCAAGAAATAATTGATTCTAAACTTCTTTGTATCTGTATGAGCTGAGTGTGTTATGTCAAATGCCCTCAAGCAGCCGAGCAAAGGTGATATGTTGTGCTCGGAATGGATATATTAAATGCCCTCAAGCAGCCGAGCAAAGGTGATATGTTGTGCTCGGAATGGATATATTATCCTTGTATCAAGCGAAGTTCAGACTGATTTATATTTTCTTAGGAGGGTAGCTTGAAAGGAAAATGCATTTAGTTTGTGACATTGGTTAGCTAACTTTGTCCAGCATCAATGTTGGCCCTCACATTTAGTTTAGAGCGCAGCTAAAAAAATTTATTGCTGTGTCTTATGTATTATTGTTTTTCCTTGGCGAGACGCAGGTGTCTTAAGTGGTAAACTTCTTTTTGCTTTTTGAGGACCTATCAGCACATTGAAGTTATTGAAGGACTGGGCCTGGACCGGATGACATCTTTGCTGTTTCAGATGACCCATGCATTGGAAGAGCATTCGTCATACTGTGTTTTGCTGAAAAGAGTAATTGATATTGAAGTTGAACTTCAACAATCAGAAATGGAATAGATAATGTTTTGTAGGCGTAACCAGCACATCCTTTACCTTCCTACCTTGTTAAACGACTTCAAAATGGACAGCTTTGAATGACATAGCATTTTAGGGCCCGTACGAGTATACGGGTTTTACAGAATATGATATTTGGGTTTAAATTAAATGCTCATAATAGATTGCTTTTAATTCGTTTTCATTTTGAATTTATTTATTGCCGTTAACACCGAGATCGAAGCCCGAATTGATTTCTCATTTCCTGTAAAAGATCAAGAGGATTATGCATTCTAAAGCTAAAAGTAGTTGAAAGAGAACGATGGACAGAAGTAATTATATCGTATGGTGTGGATGTACGCTTCAATCCTTGATCGTTACCAATTATGTCTCTAAAGTCATCTTTCTAATGTTTAAGTAACCGCGCTGTTAATATATCGAAGAAAGCAATATGGCAACGGTACCTAGACTAATGATTAACATTATATTGACAATATCATCCGTACAAG
Organism: Bursera palmeri; assembly: GCA_026225775.1. NCBI lineage: Eukaryota > Viridiplantae > Streptophyta > Magnoliopsida > Sapindales > Burseraceae > Bursera > Bursera palmeri. The sequence goes on from JANKKB010030145.1 coordinate 7,304, forward strand.
GTTTGTAGAAGGATATCAAACAAACGCTTGCTGGTCTATCTGTAATGCCCTCTCATGTAGATAGCCGTTCCAGCTCAGGACACAGACAAAAATGTGAGCTGTCACAGATCTAAAAGGTTGGCCTGGTACATAATCTCCTCAAACGAACTCTTTCCTGATACAATGAAAGACAACGAAAAGAAATAGCAGACATAATGTAATCATTAAAGTTCAACATAGAGATCAAAATATATGGAAAAGGTTCTGACCTGTGTGTTGTCATGGTTATATCGTATTAAAAAGAGGCACCTGCAGCCCCTTATATCATGCATTCTCCTTTCAATTTCTACAATGTGAGCATCATAATAGATTGCTTGATCTCTCCTCTCCTAATGTGTATCCAGACAGGGAGGGTAAGATGTAACGTGAATAATAGGAAATAAAAAAGAAAATTCTTTTGCATTTCCCGATAAGTAAAGCATCTTAAGTCACCTGCAAGCAGAGTACAAGATCTCCAACCTTCAATGTTTGACATTCTGAATGCTCCAATGGGACAGAGCGCTCTCGCACTGCCTTTTTTATATTAACCCACTCATCTTCCTCGGCCCCAAATCCAACAAATCTGACATGAACTTCCTTTAACAAATGACAAAATTTATCAATTGAATTTGTGGAACAAGGATTACAAAATGACTGGCTTCTTTATAGTCTCCTATGTAATTCTCCATATGATCTCATTATGACTATGTTGCCCACAGAAAGTATTTAATCTTTAAGCTCACCCCGTTATAAAACACCAAGCTAAAGTCACTTAAAAAAAAAAAAGTGAACCCAACTGTGAAAGGAACATATTTTAATAGAATACTTACAGCTTCACCAGAACTAACAAATCTGTGAGCAAGAAACATATCAACATCATACCTGCAAAGTCAAAATAAATACAAAACGTTTACACTCCTAAGCAAAGAAGAAAGCAAGCTATCTGCGAAAATATCTCCAGGTCAGTATTAAAATGCAACTGCTGATGACAAATGAATGACATAATGAAGAATCCATAGATGCAATCATCAATGATGTAAAGTAGATAAGTGAAACTCCAGAGACATCATATCCAACAAATACTGTTTCTTGGACAAGCAACATGGTTTAAAGTGTATGATATAAATAGAAGTATAAAGCCATTGATAGTAGATAGCATTGCATTGGTAAATTATGATTAGCACACTACATATGAAATTTGACATATGAGATCAAAGATGAGTGAGGGATAAAGAACTGGATGAAACTACATCTCAAAATTAAAACGTGTAACTTACACTGGAACAGAAGATTAAGATATAACGCATACAAACAAGTGAACAACCGTACTCCTCTTTGATGTTTCTCATTTATTGTCCTTTTACAAATAAACATAATATTTATGCTCACCTTGCAGTTTCATGCTTCCACCTTAGAAAATTCTACTACCCAAAATAAAATATAGGGTTCCATACCCAGATGCAAACAAACATTTAAGAAATGACTAAAACTTTTCTTGCTTATTACATATAAGCTTACCATGCCCCATCTTTTGATGATCGAGCCTCAAATTCCAACTCTGATAAATCTGACAGCTTTTCTCCTCCTTCTGGGAAATGGAATAAGTATATTAAAGTTACTAGTAACCAGGAAATAAAATCGCACGAGTAGTGTTAGTAATTCAGTTAAAAATCATTCCCTTGTAGGCAATAAACAGAGTAAGAAAGAGATATATATGGCAATCTATTGTGATATATACACATAAAAGAATGAAAAATAAGAAACAGTTGAGGTCTCTGGAAAGGAAGATTTCCTATTGAATAAAATAGTCCTATTTTTCCATCATTTGATGCAACACCTTAATTGAACATGTTTCTCAGTCGTTCAGCAGTCTATACTACAAGCTGTTTTAACCGTTCATATTGTTAAAGTCAATCTGCATCCAATACAGATATATTACATGTCAATTATTCTCTAAGAGCAACTAAAGGACACATAATAAGATTCTTTTCCTGTAATGCACTCTTTGCAATATGTGAGCCGATAAACATCTACATTTTGAACTATGATGGCAACTTTTTCTAACTTATATTTTTACAAGCTAGCAGCACTTTACAATAGCTTTACCCATAAAAATCCTAATATGATGGCAACTTTTTTCACCATAGTAACAACTGATTTGTGTATTTGTAATCAATGTATTGCTGCAAACCATCTTTCACAAGATATAGCAGGGCAAGATTTAATAAGATCAGAAAATTGTGGGAACAATAAACCTCCATAAAATTAGATACAGAAGACACAATAAGCAATAAAGTCCTTTCCGGATGGAGAAAAACTGTATGCCTCACTATTTCCACAAATTTTTTTATACTTCTGAAATATGTGGATACAATACTATTGGGCCACTGAATAAAAATCTATGCATAAAAAAATACTAAAATCCCTTAAGAAATATGTATTCATAAGCCTTTGTTCCAATTTTCAGCAATTCCATAATCATATCAAGAAAAGCACCTTTAGCCTCTTGAGAACTTTCATGTTCCTTATTTGGAAGGCAAGATTCTGGGAGGACAGACATATTTTTTGACAAATTAGTTGAAGAAGCAATTTTAGATGCATTGTCTTGTTGCCTACTTCGGAACCAACTTTGTACCTAAACAATCATTTTAATACGAGAATACCAAATAGTTAAATTAAAACATTATAATCCAATCCGGATAGCAGGAAAAGAAAGTAAGACAACAATGATGACAGATTAGGGTAAAGAATCAAACAATATCATAGCAGAGGAGCAAGTACCTCTGTCCACTTAACAATAGGTTTCCCAGCACGTCCAGCAGAGGAACTGCAAAGGAATGACAGGCCGACATAAAATAAGTTAGTTCTGAAACATGCTGTTCCACAAGGTTACATATGTAGTTAATTTCTAGGCAAATAATCAGAGTTAAAAACAAATAGAGATATAAATGATGACTCACTTGAAACTTTTTGCAATTTTTTGAGAAAATTCCTTGCTAAGCAACTCTTGTTTCGATTCCATGAACAATTTCTCCATCTTCTCGACCTGTTTGATAGGAAGGAAGCAAATAATCACAGCTTTTATTATATCACAAATAAATAAATAAATGACAGTAATTTCAACAATTAAGATTATAATTCTAATAAAAGACCGTGAAGTAAGTTCTCTTATGGAATAGTATTGATATCTTTTGACACGAATCGTGATGTCTTTTAAGATATCAAAACAATAAAGAATTCAAGAAAGTAATCAAATGCATTACACCGGAGATACCACATACTACTGAACCATAGACAAGAAAATATAATCATAATAAAGAGTTAAAAAATCATACTTGAAAAGGATTATCAATAATTTTTGTTTTGCAACTAATCACAAACCCAACAAAATCCGTTACAATCACGAACCTACAAAGCTTTTCAGTTCAGATCAAAATTTAGAAGGTTGACATTGCCATATAAAAAATTTACCCGACCCACAATCACAAACAACTGTTCTGAGCTAAATTAACTTCGGCAGTCACCACTCTATCATGTTATCTTCTTAAATGACAAAATTACAGAACAAAAACCATCACATTGTCAAATATAACCAAGCCCTTTGTCAACTTGTAATACAGAGTGAAGCAAAATTGATGAATACCCAGAAAAAGATATGATAGTGATGAGAACAAAATGCTTTGTTACCTCAGCTTTCGTAAAGCCAGTAAACATCAGCCTCTGTCTAGGTCGAAGACGATCCATGGACACTTGAACCCAAAAACCCTAACTTTTTTTTCCTTTAATTATGTAAAAAAAGAAAAAAGAAAATTAAATTTTTTCTTGCACAGATTAATGATTGAAGAATGTCTGTAAAAAGCGATTTAACTGGAAACCCTAGAGATTGAAGCCCTTTAGCTCAGAATCTCAGACAGACAGAAAGTTAAATTAACTTGTAAGGCTTAAAAGAGAAAAATGCTTAAGCGCCTTTTGCGCCTTCCTTTTTTATTTTCATTTGGACTGTCCACTTCGGGAAAAAAAATAAATAAACCAAATCAAGATTCAAAGAAAAAGTGACGTCGTTTCAGCGTTCTATTTTGGGCTGCAGCCTACCAGCATAGCAGGATAGCGTTCAGGTGTCAGGAAGAAGAGAGGCTACTGCTCTGCGTTTAGGACTTTGGGCTGCTGCAAAGTTGCAAACCATTGCAAAGCAAAGCTCTCTCAATAGAGTAGATATTTGGAATTTAACTATAAATGGTACCCATTTTATGATACAATGGTGAACAGAATCATAATTCAAGTAGCTTATAAAATTTAGATGTTATAACATATAAATCTTTTTTTTTATATATATAATCGTTAATATTCAGTCGATAAATCCCAATGATAAATTGACTAGTATTAAAATATCAAACG